>SMJT01000157.1:0-35225 GCA_004349715.1 Crucihimalaya himalaica
TTTTAATTCTTTTATTGTATTAGCTTCCACTAGACCGTTGCTAACAAGCCTATAAGAGCTTAGCTTCTCACTACAAGAAAACAGGCGATTTGCGACGGAAATTTGCGATGGAAATTATCCGTCGCAAAAAGGCGATGACATTGCGATGAATTTGCGCGAAAACAAGTTTCCCTCGCAAAGTCCTCGCAAAATTGCGAGGAACATATCCCTCGCTAATTGCGAGTAACTTGCGACGATATAGCCTGTTATTTGCGATGAATTTGCGAGGAATATTTAAAATCGCAAATTTGCGAGCGGAATTGCGATGATTTAATTGTTTCTGTTGCAATTTCCTTGCAAATTTGCGAGCAAATATTCCCTCGCAAATTGCGTGTACATTGCATGTAGATTGCGACCAAATTTGCGACGGATTTGCGACTTTATTGCATGGTTAGTAAAACTTGGTAGAAAAAAGGTGAAACACGTTTTAAATGTTGTACCTAATTATTGCGAGGGCAGGTTTCCTCGCAAATACGTCGCAAATTAGACGCAATTCCATAGCAATTCTCTCGAAAATTTTGCAAAAAAACTATAAATACCGTAACGTGAGATCTCTCATTTCACAACAAAAAAAAACTAGCTTACAAAAAAAAATTGAGAAAATACTTTTAAAAAAAAAACGAGATATCGTTTTGTTGAGAGCTAAGAAAGAATGGCGTCGAGAAAGAATTGCCACGCTATCCATGCAAATCTCAGATAAGTTATGATCAGTTTTAATGTTCATCAACCTAGATGCCAATGATAACTTAGACAAACCCGTCTCTACATCCTTCGTAGATTGGTTAATTTGCAGCGTCTAACATATCATAAAACTGTTTTGGCATCTTGTTTGGTTCCTCATAATCATTATTTTTCCGTTAATGATGTTATTGTCTCATGGAATGCATCTATAACCATGTCATGAAACCTATTCTGATCTCCACCCACATTATGTTGACTATCGTATTGATGATAATCCTCATGATCAGGCAAAATATTAGGTTCATCATCCACATCTACATAATTACTACTACTACCCCTTTCATAATTATAACACTGACCATAACCCTCTCCATGTTGAAACCAAATAAAATACTGCGCCATAAACCCTCTACTATAGACATGCTTTTCCACCGTCTCAGTATTATATATATTTATTTTTACACTTCCGACCAAGGACAATACATCATACCGGTTTCCATGGTCGTCGGCATATTTCTCGCCTGATACATGAATATTTGAAGACCTTCCACGAATTCGTTCGTTTCACCACTCCTTCAGAATCTTTATGCATATACATCCATCTTCGGAGTTCGTATATATCACCTCCACTAGACATCCTTTAAAATGAAAGTTTTTATACTGTTTTATGTATTTTTTTTGTGGTTTGTTGTTTTTTTTTTTTATGAAATATAAGTGAAGGAAAGAGGCTTTATATAGGCAATTTTATAGAAATTTGCAATGATTTTGCAACAAATTTTCAAGGATTTCACCACTTCCTATTGCAACGAATTTGCAACATTAAAAATTTGTGACGTTTTAGCGTCAATTTACAGATGAATTTGCAACACTTTTTCCGTTGCAAAAAAACCAGTACAATAACCTAAAAACGTGTTTTCTAACCACTTTTGGTTGTCGCTAAATCGTTGCTATTTTGCAACGAATACATACGTTGCTAAATCGTAGCAAAATTGCAAGGATTTAGCGTCGATTGCAAATGTTCTTGCTAAATTTGCAACGATTTTGCGACGAATTTAGCCACGATTTAGCCACGATCTTGCAAAATAGCGTCAATTTAGCCACGATTTCAATTTTCGTCGCAAAAACGTTGCTAAGCTGACGCTTTATAGCGACGGAATATATTCGACACAAAAAAACGACGCAAATCCCCTGTTTTCTTGTAGTGTAGCTCCATTAGACTATTGTTTACAAGCCTATAAGAGCTTAGAGTCTAGTTCATTATAAAAATCCATTATCGTTGATTCAATAATATTCAGTTTTTCTACAAAGGATTGTCTTCTTGTTCTTGTTATTCAAATTTTCTTATTTTTTTGTTGTATTAGGTCCATTGGACCGTTGTTTATAAGCCTATAAGAGTTTAGCTTCTTGTTCATTGTAAAAAATTCTATTTATCGTTCATATAGTAAAATTTTTGCTTTTCTACAAAGGATTGTCTTTGTGTTCTTTATCCTCAAATTTTCTGATTCTTTTCTTGTATTAGCTCCATTAGACTGTTGCTTAGGAGCCTATATGTGATTAGCTTCTAGTTCATTGTAAAACTTCATTTATTGTTCATTCAATAAATATTTTGTTTTTCGACAAAGGATTGTCTTTGTGTTCTTGTTCTCCAAATTATCGGATTCTTTTCTTGTATTTGTTCCATTAGACTGTTGTTTGCAAGCCTATAATAGCTTAGCTTCTAATTCATTGTAAAACTTCATTTATCGTTGATTCAATAAATGTTCAGTTTTTCTACAAGGCATTGTCTTTCTGTTCTTTTTCTTTAAATTTTATGATTCTTTTATTGTATTAGCCACCTTAGACCGTTGTTTACGAGCCTACAAGAGTTTAGCTTCTAATTCATTGTAATACTCCATTTATCGTTTATTCAATAAGTGTATTGCTTTGCTACAAAGGATTGTTTTTGTGTTCTTGTTCTCCAAATTTTTTTTTATTTTCTTGTATTAGCTCCGTTAGATCGTTGTTTTCAATAATATTCAGTTTTCTACAAAGGATTGCCTTTGTGTTCTTGTTCTCAAAATTTTATGATTCTTTTTTTGTATTAGCTCCATTTGATATGTTATTTTGGAGCATATAAATTTTAGCTTCTTGTTCATTGTAAAACTATATTTATCATTGATTCAATAAATGTTCAGTTTTTCTATAAAGCATTGTCTTTCTATTCTTGTTCTTCAAATTTTCTTTTTCTTTTCTTGTATTAGTTACATTAGACTGTTGCTTACGAGCCTATAAGAGCTTAGCTTTTAATTCATTGTAATACTCCATTTATCGTTTATTAAATAAGTGTATTGCTTTGCGACAAAAGATTGTTTTTGTGTTCTTGTTCTCCAAATTTTTTATTATTTTATTGTATTAGCTCCGTTAGACCGTTGTTATTTTCAAGCCTATACGAGCTTACTTTCTAGTTTATTGTAAAACTCCTTTTATCGTTGATTCAATAATATTCATTTATTCTACGAAGGATTTTTTTGTGTTCCTGTTCTCCAAATTTTCTAATTCTTTCATGTATTAGCTCCATTAGACCGAAGTTTACGAGCCTACAAGAGCTTAGCTTCTAGTTCATTGTAAAACACTGTTTATTGTTTATTTAATAAATGTTCAGTTTTCTAAAAGAATTGCCTTTGTGTTCTCGTTCTTCAAATTTTTTGATTCTTCTCTTGTATTAGCTCCATTAGATCATTGTTTACGAACCTATAAGAGCTTAGCTTCAAGTTCATTCTAAAACTCCACTTATCGTTCATTCAACCAAATTTTCTGCTTTTCCACAAAGGATTTCCCTCTATGTTCTTGCTCTCCAAATTTTCTGATACTTTTCTTGTATTAGCTCCATTACACTGTTGTGTTCAGGTTTTTAAAATTTTCTGATTCTTTTATTGTTTTAGCTCCATTTTCTGATTCTTTTCTTGTATTAGCTCTATAAGACTTCGAAGGATTACTCTTGTGTTCTGTTTTTCAAATTTTGTAATTTTTCTGTTGTATTAGCTCTATTAGACCGTTTTTTACAAGCCTATAAGAGCTTAGCTTCTATAGTTCATTGTAAACCTCCATTATCGTTGTATCAATAATATTCAGTTTTTCTACAAAGCATTGTCTTTTTGTTCTTGTTCTTCAAATTTTATGTATTAGCTCCATTAGACCGTTGTTTACGAACCTATAAGAACTTAACTTCAAGTTCATTCTAAAACTCCACTTATCGTTCATTCAACCAAATTTTCTTCTTTTCTACAAAGGATTTTCTTTATGTTCTTGCTATCCAAATTTTCTGATTCTTTTCTTGTATTAGCTCCATTAGATTGTTGTGTTCATGTTTTTCAAATTTTTTGATTCTTTTCATGTATTTGCTTCATTTTCTGATTCTTTTATTTTATTAGCTCCATTAGACTTCAAAGGATTACTCTTGTGTTCATGTTTTTCAAATTTTGTAATTCTTCTGCTGTATTAGCTCTATTAGAACTTTGTTTACATGCCTATAAGAGCTTAGCTTCTAGTTTATTGTAAATCTCTATTATCGTTTTATCAATATTATTCAGTTTTTCTACAAAGGATTGTCTTTGTGTTCTTGTTCTCCAAATTTTCTAATTATTTTCTAGTATTAGCTCCATTATACCGTTTTTACGAGCCTATATGCGCTTAGCTTCAAGTTCATAGTAAAACTCCATTTATCTTTGATTCAATAATATTCAGTTTTTCTACAAAGGATTGTAATTGTGTTCTTCTTCTCCAAAGTTTCTGATTCATTTCTTGTATTAGCTTCATTACACCGTTGTTTATGAGCCTATAAGAGCTTAGTTTCTAGTTCCATGAAAACACCATTTATCGTTTATTCAATAAATGTTCAGTTTTTCTAAAATGGATTGTCTTTGTGTTCTTGTTCCTCAAATTTTGTGATTCTTTTTTTGTATTAGCTCCATTAGACTGTTGTTTACGAGCCTGTATGAGCTTAGCTTCTAATTCATTGTAAAACTTCATTTATCGTTCTTTCAATAAATGTTTTGATCTTCTACAAAAGATTGTCTATGTGTTCTTGTTCTCCAAATTTTTGGATTCTTTTCTTGTATTAGCTCCATTAGACTTTTTTTTACGAGCCTATAAGAGCTAAGCTTCTAGTTCATTGTAAAAAACCATTTACCGTTCATTCAATAATATTCAGTTTTTTACAAAGGATTGTCTTTGTGTTCTTTTTCTCCAAATTTTCTGAAACTTTTCTTGTATTAGCTCCATTAGACCGTTATTTACATGTTTATCGAGTCTTTCTAGTATTTTTGGAGTCTTTTAGAGTTTTTTCAGGATTTAGGTACGTTTGGAGCTAAATTGGATCTATTGAAGTTTTCTGGAGCATTTTGGAGCTGAACGTGGATCAAGAGCTGATATGAAGCTTGAGTATCGACCGACACCCCCTAGTGTCGATCGATACTGACATTTGGAAGGAACATGACTCGCTGCTCCTCTATCGATCGATACCACTTATGGTATCGGTCGATACCGACGTCCAAGGAAGAGAACGCGAATCTCTACAAGTTGAAGAATCTGCCTGTTAGCCCAGAAGACTTTGTTATTTATAATTAAGCCCAGAACGTGTTTTTAGAATATACTTAGGTTTTTCAGTCACTTTTTGATATACAACTCATACCCGGAGATAGAGATTTTGTAGCAGAGTTTTTGGGAGAAGATTTGGAACCCTCTTTGTACTCTTTACTCTATTTCTTTAATGAAATCTATTTTATTCATGATGTTTGTTTCATTCACTATGTCTGAGTAGATTCCTTGTTAAGTTTAGGGTTATTCAAAGGTATTTGATGAATGGTTAGATTGAATTGAATTGTTAGGAAAAATCCATAGAGTTCTTCATCTAGACTTGTGATTATTGCTTATTCTAGCTTCGCGACCTAGAATCTGATATTAGGTTGATTAATTGGTACGAAAGTGTGATTGATTTCCTGAACTAGTGTTGGGTGAGCAAAAGATCTATTCGCAAAGAAATTTGGTTTAGGATTTTGTGAACAATTGAACCTGATCATTAATGCTTGTTTGAATTCATAGGATTTGCAAAGAAATTTAGAATTCTAGGTTTAGACATAGATAATCTTCGCAGCGAAAGTTGGTTAGTTTTATATTCGTGTTTCAAGTTCAAGAATGGTACTTAATATATTCCTGACAATCTGTTTGATCTGAAATTCTGATTTACCGACGAATTTCCCTAGGCTTAGCGTTTTCCTCCATTGATTTTACAACCAGTTTTTAATCGTTCTGTTTTTAATTATATTGATTTTGCTTGGCTTGATTCATATTATGAGATCTATTGAGTGATATCTTGAGTCTTTGTGGTTCGAGTCCTAACATATTGCAGCTACTGCTTTAGTACTTTTAGGGTATTATATTTGGGCATATCAAATTTTGGCGCCGTTGCCGGGGACTCTAATTTTAACATTTGATTTTAGCTTAGAATTTTGACTAAGTTGTCGAGCATCGATCGACACCCATCTGGTATCAGTCGATACTCATCGCAATCCTGTTTAAATTTTGTTACTTACGTGCTCTGACTTTTGTGTTTCAGGTGTATGCCTAATCGTGAAACCAGAAGGAGCAAGAACAAGCAGTTGACTAATCTATCCAACAAGGAACTAGCTGAATTAGAGCGCACAATCAAAAAGCAAAAGAAACAAGTAGAGATGAACAAACGAATTGTGCTCGCTCGCGATGAGGCTGGGGTTTTGAGAGATCAGGAAGGTCATATGTGTAATGAGCAAGGACAACGACTTGATGTAGAGGGGAACGTCATTGTCCCTGTACCACTAGCCAACGAAGATATCCCGACTGCTGTGCGCAGGAACTTTGGGAACTCTCTGGTTAATCGCGCCAGGAAGCTTGGAGAGTACAACAGACCAGATCAGTTATATGCCAATCGGTCTGCAATTCGTATTCCCACCTTTCAGAGGAATTACTTTGAGCTGAAACCTGCATAGTACACTCTTGTGGGTTAGCACCCTTTTCACGGTCTTTCTCACGAGCATCCCATGGATCACATCGAGACGTTCGAGGATTTGGTCATTATTATCAAGTACAATGGAGTAACCAATGAGTTCCTTTTCTGTAAGCTTTTCCCATACTCTCTTGGTGGGGATGTAACTTACTGGCTGAAGCAGTTGCCTCCCAGATCGTTGTGCACCTGGGAAGAGACGAAGAATGCGTTCCTGAACAACTTCTACGACGATGCGAGATCCGAGGAGTTAAGGAACAAAATCTCCCAATTTTCTCAGGGAGCAACAGAGGCGTTTAAGACTGCTTGGGTGAGGTTCAGATCTTATCAGAGAGATTTTCCGCATCACGGGTTCACACAGGTTCAGTTGCTGGGTATTTTCTTCCGAGGGATCGTTGGAGATATCAGATGGCTCTGGATGCTGCGAGCAATGGTAATTTCAACACGAGATATCCCGAAGATGCTTATGTGCTGATTGAGAATTTAGCATCTAGGAATAGCACCAAGAATGCAGACTACGAGCGAAAGATGCAGAATGGGAACATTGATGGATTGCAGATTGCTGAGGTGCACGCAAAGCTGGATTCAGTGCACAACTTGTTGATAGGCAAGCAGCAGAAGGCTGAACACTTTGTTGAAGAGGTCGAGAACATAGATGAGGGTGAAACAGAGGATGTTAACTACATTGGTGGTAATGGTTTTCAGAATTCATCTTATCAGTTCAATCACAACCGAGGTTTCACCAACAATTCTCAGAGAGGAGGATTCAAATCTGATTTCAAGCCCTCAGGTTTTGGAGCGAACTCCTTTGCCCAGAAACCGGTTCAGAACAGCGGATACACTCGCACTTACGGGAATTCATCCTACTTGACTCTGCCACCCAAGACTCAGGAGAGCAAGGTTGAATCCATGCTTAAACATATTCTTGAGGGGCAGCTGAAGATAATTGTTGAATTCAACGGAAAGATGTACACCTATCTGAATGAAAGATTTAAGCCCTTAACATTCATCAGAAGAAGCTGGAAACTCAGGTTACTCAGACCGCAGAAGCAGTTAAAAGACAAGACGGTTTTCTTCCAAAGAAAAGAATGAATCCGAGGGAACATATTCATGCTATCACCTTGAGGAGTGGAAAAGAAGTCAGTCCAGGAGTGAAGAAAGCTTATTATGCAAAGCAGCTCGTCGATCTTACTGGAGACGACGACGATGAAACTCTTGCAACCATACCAGTATCGACCGACACCCATCCATTATCGACCGATACCAGACAACATCGATCGATACCTGTCCAAGGGTCTGCCAATGATGTTGCAAGGCCACCAGCATCGATCGACACTAGCCCAGAGGTCGAGAAGAAACAGACTGCGGTGAATACAGGAAAAATCTACCTGCCCAAGATACCTTTCCTCGGCCTCCTTCCAAAACTAAGAAGGAAGTGGAAGAAGCCAAATGTAGGGCAATGATAGAGAAGTTTATTGTTGAGCTTCCTTTCGTTGATGCTATAATTACTTCACCAGCCTTCAGAAGGTATATCAAGCGGATGGTATCAAGCAATGTGAACCTTGAGGAGGGAGTGATGAGGATTACTCATGAGTGGAGTGCGATCCTGCTCAACAAGATTCTAGAGAAGCTACCAGACCCAGGAAGTTTTGTGTTGGACTGTACAATCTTTACAGAAAGGTTCATGCGGTCTCTCTGCGATCTTGGCTCCAGTGTTAACCTTATGCCATACTTTGTGGCTAAGCGAATGGGAATGACAGATTTCACACCTACCAGAATCTCTCTGATTCTAGCTGATAGCTCAGTTCGATTTCTCGAAGAATTGCTCGAAGACATTCCGATAACGATCGGAGACTGTTTAGTCCCAACTGATTTCATTGTCCTGGAGTACGACACAGAGCCAAAGGATTCACTCATCCTTGGAATGCCCTTTCTAGCAACAGCCGAATCTCTAATCGATTGTATGAATGGGAGGATATCTCTTAACATCGGTGATTTGATCATCACTTTCAACATGCAGAAGATGATGAAAAAACCGACCATTGATGGGCAAACATTCTTCGTCGACACTTTCAGCGACTTATCTGACGAGTACTTCATGCAGTTACATCCTGAGAACCCGCTAGAGAGCACACTGGTCTGTTCAGCTGATTCAGATGTATACTCAAGTGACGTTGTTGCTGGATACGCCAAGATGCTTGACAACAGCCAATGAGCATCGATCGACACCACTGACAGTATCGATCGACACCATTCACCTCCACCTGAGAAATTGGTCGTTACCTCTACACAACCTGATTCATTTGGTGACTTGAATGAGGAAAAAACTCTTAAGATCGAACTTAAACCACTCCCAGCAAATCTAAGGTATGTCTTTCTTGGTCCTAATTCCACATAACCTATAATTGTCAATTTTTCTTTGAACAACGCGGAGGTCGCGTTACTGCTGAGCAAGCTGCGCAAGTATCGCAAAGATCTCGGTTATTCTCTTGATGACATTTCAGGTATATCACCGGACCTGTGCATGCATCGGATTCATCTGGAGGACTAGTTGAAAGTTTCGATCGAGCATCAGAGGACACTTAACCCAAATCGGAAGGAAGTGGTCAAAAAAGAGATTATGAAACTTCTGGACGCAGGGATCATCTACGCCATCTCAGACAGTTCTTGGGTCAGTCAAGTTCATGTGGTACCTAAGAAAGGAGGGATTACTGTGGTGAAAACCGAGAAGGATGAGCTGATCCCAACACCGGATGTGTATTGACTACAGGAAGCTGAATGCTGCAACAAGGAAGGATTACTTCCCACTGCCATTCATCGACCAAATGCTGGAGAGGCTAGCAAGTCACCCATACTACTGCTTTTTCAATGGGTACTTGATATATCATGGTTTTTACCCGTTTTTAGCCATGATATATGTCTTGTTTTCAGAGTTCTTGTAGTGTTTTTGTAGTCTTTTTGAGTCTTTTCAGGTTTTGGCACGTTTGGAGCATAATTAGAGATATTGGAGCATTCTGGAGTTTGTTTTTGGCATTCGTTGAATAACTTCCCACCGTTGGATTGAGCTCAAATTTGGATACAAGATAGATCAATGGATTAGCTTTCATTTGGAAGTGGTTTGAGGCCATTCTAAAGGTGCGATCAAAAGTTATGCCTGTTTCCGTGAAGACAGTCCAGTCTGGCAAAGAACAGAGTCCTGGTATCGACCGACACCAACCTGGTATCGATCGATACCGACTACAGAAAAGGAAACACGTGATTTTACAAGTCTGAAGAGTATGCAACTTGGCCTAGAAGATTCTATTATTTACAATTAAGCCCAGAACGTGTTTTAGCATTATATTGAGGGTTTTTAGCCACTTTTTGGCAGTCGGGTTTTGATTATTATTCTGAATACTTTGAGAGAGATTGGTTCCGGGTTTTGTGGGAGACAATTCTGAACCCTGTTTACTCTTGAATTATTTTATATGATATCTATTCTATTCATGATGTTTATTGCATTCACCATGTCTGAGTAGATTCCCTGTTAGGATTAGGGTTGCTTAAAGGTATTTGATGATATTAGATCTGAATTAATTGTTAGGNTCTTGGTGGAGATGCAGCTTACTGGCTGAAGCAGTTACCTCCTGGATCTTTAACTACTTGGGAGGAGACTAAGACTGCTTTTCTGAACAATTTCTACGATGATGCGAGATCAGAAGAACTCAGGAACAAGATCTCCTAGTTTTCTCAGGGAGCGACTGAGGCATTCAAGGCCGCCTGGGTTCGATTTCGATCTTATCAGAGGAACTGCCCTCACCACGGCTTCACCAGTATCAAATACAATGGAGTATCCAATGACTTCCTCTTCTGTAAGCTCTTCCCCTACTTTCTTGGTGGAGATGCAGCTTACTGGCTGAAGCAGTTACCTCTTGGATCTTTAACTACTTGGGAGGAGACTAAGACTGCTTTTCTGAACAATTTCTACGATGATGCGAGATCAGAAGAACTCAGGAACAAGATCTCCTAGTTTTCTCAGGGAGCGACTGAGGCATTCAAGGCCGCCTGGGTTCGATTTCGATCTTATCAGAGGAACTGCCCTCACCACGGCTTCACCAGTATCAAATACAATGGAGTATCCAATGACTTCCTCTTCTGTAAGCTCTTCCCCTACTTTCTTGGTGGAGATGCAGCTTACTGGCTGAAGCAGTTACCTCTTGGATCTTTAACTACTTGGGAGGAGACTAAGACTGCTTTTCTGAACAATTTCTACGATGATGCGAGATCAGAAGAACTCAGGAACAAGATCTCCTAGTTTTCTCAGGGAGCGACTGAGGCGTTCAAGGCCGCCTGGGTTCGATTTCGATCTTATCAGAGGAACTGCCCTCACCACGGCTTCTCGCAGGTTCAGTTCTTGGGTATCTTCTTCAGAGGGATCGATTGGAGGTATCAGATGGCTTTGGACGCTGCAAGCAATGGTAATTTCAACACCTGGTATCCTGAGGACGCTTATGTGCTGATTGAGAACTTCGCGTCTAGCAATAACACCAAGAATGCAGACTTTGAGCGGAAGAAGCTGGCTGGGAATTTGGATGGATCGCAGATTGCTGAGGTGCACGCAAAGCTGGATTCAGTGCATAATCTTTTGATGGGCAAGCTGCATAAGGCTTTACACTTTGCTGATAAGGTCGAGATTGTAGATGAGGTTGAAGCAGAGGGTGTTAATTACATTGGTGGTACTGGTTTTCAGAATCAGCGGTATCAGTTCAGCAACAACCGAGGATTCAAGTTTGATTTCGTAGCAAATTCCTTTGCCCAGAAACCGATGCATAACAGCGATTACACTCGCACCTACGGGAGTTCATCTTACCAGACTTCGCCGCCTAAGACTCAAGAGAGCAAGGTTGAATCCATGCTTGAACAGATTCTTGAAGGACAACAGAAGATGACAGTGGATTTTAATGGGAAGATGGATGCCATGTACACAAATCTGAATGGGAAAATCGAGGCTCTCCACGTTTATCAGAAGATGATAGACACTCAACTAGCTCAGACTTCAGCAGCTGTAAAGGGAAAGATGGTTCATGCACACAATGAACACGTCAATGCAATCACCACAGGAGGTGATTTTGAATCTGATACGTCAGTATCGATCGACACCACCCAGTATCGATCGATACCAGTGCAGATACTTTCACAGGACGTCTCAAAATCAGCAGCATCGATCGACACCATTGCTAGTGTCGATCGACACCAATCTGTAGAAGCGACACAGATGAGCAGTATCGATCGACACCAGCCTGGTATCGATCGACACCCTTCGCAGACTGAGCCAGAAACTGTGAAAACACCAAGGATTGTTGAGGAAAGAGTCTACGTGCCCAAGATACCTTTCCCTCGACCTCGCAGAAAGTCTAAGCAGGAATAGAAGAAGCCAGATGTATGGAAGTAATGGATAAAGTCCTGATTGAAGTCCCTCTGATTGATGGAGTCAAGCTCTTACCTCCTCTCAGGAGGTATGCTAAGGGAATGGTGATACGGGATATTTTTCGTTTTCAATTTCCCAAGTGTACTCATGTCATTGTAGTACTTGAGATGTCAATCCATAAGGGGTTAAGATTGAAACACCAAGAATGCAAGAAACTTCTTAATCTAGAGCAAAACATATTTTTGTTTTTTAACAAAAAGGAAATACAAAGCTAAACTATAAACTAAATGTAAGAAAGAAGACAAGACAAAAGAAAACAAGACAAGAAAGAAAATAAAACACAAGACATTAGACATAATACACAAGACAAAAGCGTTGGATTATGAGTTAAGCTATCAATGAAATGGTAACAATCAAACAATGAATCATTTGGAAGCATTAAACACTATCCTAGAACATGGAACACACATAAATAGATTAATCCACTCCCGTGGTATCAATCCCTACATCAATCATCGAATTGACAAGAACTCCCGTTCGCAATTCAATAATCAATGAGCATGAATATCAAGTCCAATTAGTTCACTAATCACCCTACTCATCAACTCCCGTTGGATAGGATGTGAATTTTAGCTCCTATAAGACTTCGAAGGGAATTACTCTTGTGTTTCTGTTTTCAAATTTTTTGGTAAATTTTTCTGGTTGTTTAAGGCTCTATTTAGGGAACCGGTTTTTTTAACAAGGCCTTAATAAAGGAGCTTAAGCTCTATTAGTTCATTTGTAAAAACCTCCCATTATCTTTGTATTTCCAAATTAAATATCAGTTTTCTTTACAAAAAAGGCATTGTCTTTTGTTTTTTCTTTTTCTTCCAAATTTTTTAATGTATTAAGCTCCCATTAGACCCGTTGTTTACGAAAACCTATAAGAACTTAACTTTCAAGTTTCATTTTCTAAAAAACCTCCACTTAATCGTTTCCAAATTTCAAACAAATCTCTTTTCTTACCCCAAAGGGATTTTCTTTTATTCTCTTGCTATCCCAAAATTTTTCTGATTTCTTTTCTTGTCATTAGGGCGCTCCATTTAATGGGATTTGTGTTCATGTTTTTTTCAAAATTTTTGATTCTTTTCATGTATTTGCTTCATTTTTTCTTGATTCTTTTATATAGGGGCTCCATTAGGGACTTCAAAAGGAATTTACTCTTGTTTGTTCATGTTTTTTCCAAAATTTTTGTTAAATTCTTTTCTTGCTGTATTAGCTTCTATTTAAGGAAACTTTTACATTGCTATTAAGAAGCTTAGCTTCTAAGTTTAATGTAAATCTTCTATTATCGTTTTATCAATATTATTCAGTTTTTCTTACAAAAGGATTGTCTTGTGTTTTCTTGTTTCTTCCAAATTTGTCTAATTATTTTCTAGTTAATTTACGGCTCCCATTATACCGTTTTTACGAAGCCCTATTATGCGGCCTATAAGCTTTCAAGTTTCATTAAAGTAAAACTCCATTTATCCTTTGATTCAATAAAAATCATTTCAGTTTTATCTCAAAAGGGATTGTAAATTTGTTTCTCTTCTCCAAAGTTTCTGGATTTCATTCTGTATTAACCTTCATTTTAACACCGTTTGTTTATTGAGGGCCTTATAAAGGAGGGCTTAGGTTTCTAAGTTCCATTTTTTGAAAAAACACCATTTATCGTTATTCAAATGAAAAAATGTTTTCAGATTTTTCTAAATGGGGGATTGGGTTCTTTTGTTGTTCTTTGTTTCTCAAATTTTGTGATTCTTTTTTGTTATTTAAGGCCTCCATTAACTGTGTTTTACGGGAAGCCCTGTATGAAAGCTTAGCTTCTAAAAATTCATTGTAAAACATTCCATTATCGTTCTTTCAATTTTTAAATGTTTTTGATCTTCTTACAAAAAGATTGTCTATTGTGTCTTTTCCCAAATTTTTGGAAATTCTTTTCTTTTTTGTATTAAAGGCTCCATTAGACTTTTTTTTTTTACGAGCCTATTAAGAGCTTTAAGCCTTCTTAGTTCATTGTAAAAAAAAAAACCAATTTTACGTTTCATTTCATAATATTTCAGTTTTTTACAAAGGGAATGGTCTTTGGGTTTCTTTTTCTCCAAATTTTTCTGAAAACTTTCTTTTGTTATTAAAGCTCCATTAGGGGAACCGGTTTATTACATTTGTTTATCGAAGGTCTTTTCTAGTATTTTTTGGAGTTCCTTTAAGGAGTTTTTCAGGAATGTAGGTTACGTTTGGGAGCAAAAAATTTGGATCTATTTTGAAAGTTTTTCTGGAGCATTTTGGAGGGGCTGAAACGTGGATCCAAGAGGGGCTGATTATGAAGCTTGAGTTATCGACCGGACCCAACCCCCTAGGTGTTCGAATCTGATTACTGGACATTTTGGGAAGGAAAAAACATGGACCTCGCTGCTCCTCATATCGATTCGGATACCACTTAGGTATCGGTTCGATTTTACCGACGTCCAAGGGGAAGAAGAACGCGGGAATCTTCTTTTTTTAACCAAGTTGGGGAAAGAAATTTGGGCCTGTTAGCCCAGGAAAGAACTTTGTTATTTATAATTTAAGCCCCAAGGAACGTTGTTTTTAAGGGGAATTATTACCTTAAAGGTTTTTCAGTCACTTTTTGATATACAAACTCATTACCCGGAAAGATAGAAGAATTTGTAGCAGGGTTTTTGGGAACAAGGGAAAAGAATTTGGGGGGAAAAACCCCTTCCTTTGTTTACTCTTTACTTCTATTCCTTTAATGGGAAAATTCTTATTTTATTCCATGATGGTTGTATTCATTCCAACTATGTCTGAGTTAGATTCCTTGTTTAAGTTAGGGGTCAAAAAGGTTAATTTGATGGAATGGTTTAGATTTGAATTGAATTGTAAGGAAAAAAAAATCCATTTAGAGTTCTCATCTAGGACTTTGTTGATTTATTGCTTTTATTATTCTAGGCTTCGCGACCTTTAAGGGAAATCATATTAGGGTTGATTAATGGTTACGAAGTTGTGATTTGAATTCCTGAATAGTGTTGGGAGTGAGCAAAAAAAAAGGAATCTATTCGCAAAAAAGAAAATTTGGGGTTAGGGATTTTTTGTGAACAATTGAACCTTTGAATTTTCATTAATGCTTTGTTTGAATTCATAGGGGGATTTGGCAAAAAAAGGAAAATTTATAGGAAATTTCTAGGGGTTTAGACATAGAATAATCTTCGCAGGCGAAAAAAGTTGGTTAGGTTTATTTTATTCGTTGTTCAAGGTTCAAGGGAAATGGTACTTTAATATTAATTCCTGACCAATTCTGTTTGATCTGGGAATTTTCTGAGTTTACCGTACGGGAAATTTCCCTTAGGGAGCTTTAGCGTTTTCCTCCATTGATTTTACCAACCCAGTTTTTAAATCGGTTCTGTTTTTTTATATTTTATTGATTTGCTTGGCTTGAATTTCATATTTATGAGAATTCTATTGGCAAGTTTTTGATATCTGAGGGTCTTGTTGGTTTCGAGGTCCCTAAACATTATTGCAGCTAACTTGCTTAAGTTTTACTTTTTAGGGTATTATTTATTTGGGGCATATCAAAAATTTTTGCCGGCCGTGGCCGGACTTCTAATTTAAACATTTTGATTTTTAGCTTAGGAATTTTGGGACTTAAGTTGTCGGAGGCCATCGAATCGACCACCCCCAAAATCCTGTTATTCAAGTCGGGATAACCTCATCGCAAATCCTGTAAATTTTTGTTACCTTAACGTGGCTTTCTGGACTTTTGTGTTTCAAAGGTTGATGCCTAATCGTTGAAAACCAGAAAGGAGCTAAGGAACAAGCAGTGGGACCTTTTAAAATCTAATCCAACAAGGGACTAGGGGCTGGGGGAAATTAGAGCGCACAATCAAAAAGCAAAAAAAGGGGGAACAAGTAGAGAATGAAACAATAAACGAATTTGTGCCGCTCGCGATGAAGCTGGAGTTTTGAGAAAGATTCAGGGGAAGGTCATATTGGTTGTAATGAGCAAGGGACAAACGACTTGATTTGATAAGGAGGGGAAACGTTTTCATTGTCCCTGTTACCCCACTAAAGCCCAACGGAAAAAGGAATCCCGACTTTTGCTGTGCGCAGGAAACTTTTGGGGAACTCTTCTGGGGTTTAATCGCGGCCAGGAAAGCCCTTTTGGAGAGTTAACAAAAAACAGGGGACCAGATCAGTTATAATGCCAAAACGGTCTGGCAATTCGTATTCCCCCAACTTCTGAGGGAAATTACTGAGGCGAAAAAACCCTTGCATAGCTACCCATCTTGTGGGTTAGCAACCTTTTTCCACGGTCTTTTTCTCAACAAAGCATCCCATGGATTTTCACATCGAGACGTTCGAGGGATTTGGTTCATTATTATTCAAGGTTACAAAATGGGAGTAAACAATGAGTTCCTTTCTGTTTAAGCTTTTCCCCAATTACTTCTCTGGGTGGGATGATAAAAACTACTGGCTGGAAAGCAGTTGCCTCCAGAATCGTTGTGCACCTGGGGAAGAGACGGAAGAATTGCGTTTTCCTGAACAAACCTTTACGACGGGATGCGAGATCCCGAGGGATTAAAGGAAAACAAAATCTCCCAAATTATCTCAGGAGCAACAGGAGGCGTTTAAGACTTGGCTTTTGGGGTGAGGTTCCAGAATTCTTATCAGGAAGGAGATTTTCGCATTCACGGGTTTCCACAAACCAAGGTTCAAAGTTGCTGGTATTTTTCTTTCCGAGGGGGATCGTGGGGGAAGATCAAATTTTCCAGAGGGCTCTGTGATTTGCCTGCGAAAGGCAATGGTAAATTATTCAACCACGGAGAATTAATTTCCCTAAGATTTTGCTTATGGCTGATTTTGAGAAATTTTAGCAATTCTAGTGAAATAGGCACCCAAAGAAAATGGCAGACTTACGGAGCGTAAAGATGCAGGGAAAAATGGAACATTGATGGATTTTGCAGAATTGCTTGAGGTGCACGGGCAAAGGCTGGATTCAAGTTGCCCCACAAACTTGTTGACTAGGGCAAGCAGCAGAAAGGCTGAACACTTTGTAAAGAAGGTTCGAGGACTTAGATTGAGGGTTGAAACAAGGGGAGGGGGATGTTAAACTACATTGGGGCTAAATAGGTTTCAGAGGAATTCAATTCTTAAATCAGTCCAAATCCACAACCGAGGTTTCACCAAACCAATTCTCAGAGAGGAGGATTTTCAAAAAATTTTCTGATTTCAAAAGGGGCCCCTCAGGTTTTGGAAGCGAACTTTCCTTTGCCCAGGGAAAAAACCGCGGTTCAAGGAAACAGGCGGGATTAAACAACTCGCACTTTACGGGAATTTCATTTCCTTTTTACTTGGGAACTCTGCCCACCCCAAAAGACTCAGTAAAGAGCAAGGTTTGAAATTCCATGGCTTAAAAAAACATTATTCTTTGGAAAGGGGCAGCTGAAAGGGATAATTGTTGAATTCAACGGGGAAAAAACTTGTACCCAACCTATCTTGAATGAAAAGGATTTAAAAGCCCCCTTAAAACATTTCATTCAGGGAAAGAAGCTGGGGAAACTCAAGGTTTACTCAGGACCGCAGAAAGCAGTTAAAAAAGGACAAGGACGGTTTTTTTTCCCCAAGCAAAAAAAGAAATGGAATCCAGGGAATAACACATTATCCATGCTATTCCACCTTTTGAGGGAGTGGAAAAAGTAAGTCAGTTCAGGAGGAAGAAAGCTTTTATTATGCAAAAAAGCAGGGGGCTCGTTCGAATCTTACTGGAGACGACGGGACGATGAAACTCTTTGCAACCATTAACCGTATCGACCGGACCACCCCAATCCATTAATCGGACCGAATAACAGACGAAATCGGATCGATACCTGTCCAAGGGTCTGCCAAAATGATGTTGCCAAGGCCCACCAGGCATCGATCGACCCAACTAGCCCATGAGGTCGAAGAAAGGGAAACAGGACGCGGTTGAATAACAGGGGAAAAAAATTCTTACCTGCCCAAAGATACCTTCCTCGGCCTTCCTTCCAAAACTTAAGAAAAGGGGGAAAGTGGGGAGGAAGCCCAAAATGATAGGCAAATTGATAGAGAAGTTTAATTGTTTGAGCTTTCCTTTCGTTGATGCTTATAATTTACTTCCACCAAGGCCTTCAGGAAGGTATATCAAGCGGATGGTTATCAAGCAATGTTGGGAACCTTTTTTGAGGGAGGGAGTTGTATGAGGGGATTTTACTTCATTGGAGTGGAAGTTTGGCGATTTTCCTGCTCAAACCAAGATTTCTAAGAGAAAAGGCTAAACCAGGGACCAGGGAAGTTTTTTGTTGGGACTGTAAAAATCTTTTACGGAAATAAGGTTCATTGCGGTCCTCCTTCGCGAACTTGGGCTTTCCATGTAAACCTTATTGGCCATACTTTGTGGCTAAGCGGAAATTGGGAAATGGAACAAGATTTCAACCCCACCTAACCAGAAAATCTCTCTGATTTTTCTTAGACTGAGATAGCTCAGTTCGAATTTTCTCGAAGAAATTGCTCGGGGAAGGACCATCGATTTTAACGCGATCGGGAGGAGGACTGTTTAGTTTCCCAACTGATTTTTCATTTGTCCTTGGAGTACGGGACCACAGGAAGCCAAAAAAAAAGGATTTCACTTTCATCCTTTGGGGGAATGCCCTTTTAGGCAAACAGCCGGAATCTCTAAAATCGATTGTATGGAATGGGAAGGAGTATTCTTCTTAACACCGGGTTTGATTTGATCATCACTTTTCAACATTGCAGGAAGATGGATGAAAAAAAACCGGGGACCATTTTGATGGGGCAAACATTTCTTCGTCGACCCCAAAACTTTTCAAGCGGGACTTATTTCTGACGAGAGTTACTTCATGCAGTTAACATTCCTTTTGAGAACCCGCTAGGAGGAAAGGCCCACCACTGGTCTGTTCAAAAGGCTTTGATTTTTTCAAGAATGGGTATAACTCAAATTTTTGACGGTTTGTTTGCTGGATTACGCCCAAGATGGCTTTGGACAACAGGGCCAATTGAAGCATCGATCGACCACCCACTGACAGTTTATCCGGATTGGGGGACAACCCCATTTCACCTTTCCAACCTGAGGAAATTGCGTCGTTTAAAACCCTCTACCCAAACAAACCTGGATTTCATTGGTGGAATTTGAATGAGGAAAAAACTCTTAAAGATCGGAAACTTTAAAAAACCACCTTTTCCCAGCAAATTCTAAGTTATGTTCTTTCTTGGTCCTAATTTCCAACATAAACCCTAAATTTGTCAATTTTTCTTGAAACCAAAAAAACGCGGAGGTCGCTTACGCTGAGCCAAGCTGCGGGCCCAAGTATCGCAAAAGATCTCGGTTATTTCTCTTTGATTTTTGGAAAACATTTCAAAGGTATATCCAACCGGACCCATGGTGCATGGCATTTCGGGATTCATCTGGAGGGAACTAGTTGAAAGTTTCGATCGAAGCATCATGGAGGACACTAACCCAAAACGGAAGGAAAAAAGTGGGGTCAATAAAAGGGGGATTATGGAAAAACCTTCTGGGACGCAGGGCATCATTTTTTCTTTTACGCCATTCTCAGGACAGGTTTCTTGGGGGGTCAGTTCAAAGTTCATGTGGTTACCTTAAGGAAAGAGGGATTTTACTGTTGTGAAAAAACCGAGAAGGGATGGAGCTTGATCCCAACCACCGGATTGTGTATTTGAACTACCAGGGGGAAAGCTGAATGCTGCAAACAAGGGAAGATAATCTTCCCCACTTGCCATTTCATCGACCCCCAATTGCTTGGAGAGGGCTTTAGTGGCAAGGGGTCCCACCCGATAACTACTTGCTTTTTCAAATGGGTACCTTGATTATTAATTCATGGTTTACCCCGTTTTTAAGCCTATGAAATATTTGTCTTGTTTTCAAGAAGTTCTTTGTAGTGTTTTGTAGTCTTTTGAGTCTTTTTCAGGTTTTTGGCACGTTTTGGAGGGAGCATTTTAATTAAGGAGGATATTGGGAGCATTTTTCTTTGTGGAGTTTTTGTTTTTTGGGCATTCGTTGAATAACTTCCCACCGTTGGATTTGAGGCTCAAAAATTTGTGATACAAGGGACTTAGATTTCAATGGATTAAGCTTTTCATATTGGGAAAAGTGGTTGAGGGGCCATTTCTAAAGGGGGTCGCGATCAAAAAAGTTTATTGCCTTGGTTTCCGTGGAAGACAGGTCCAGGTTCGGCAAAAAGAAAACAGAATCCTGTATGGGGACGGACAACCAACCTGGGTATCGATCTGATAACCGACTTTACAAAGAAAAAAAGGAAAAAAACCACCGTGATTTTTTTTAAAACAAGTTCTTGAAGAGTAATGCAACTTGGCCTAGAAGAATGTCTATTTACTATTACCAATTAAGGCCCCAGAACGTGTTTTAAGCATTTATATTTGAGGGTGTTTTAGCCACTTTTTGGGCAAGCGGGTTTTGAATATATTATTCTGAATACTTGAGGAAGAGATTGGTTCCGGGGTTTTTGTGGGAGGACCAATTCTGAAACCCTGTTACTCTTGAAATTATTTTTATATGATAATCTATCTATTCAATGGATGTTTATTGGCATCAACCATGTTCTGAGTAGAATTCCTTCTTGAGATTAGGGTGCCTTAAAGGGTATTTGAATGATATTTTAGAATCTGAACTTAATTGTTAGGGGAACATAATCTTATAGGAGGCTTTTCATACCTAGGACTTGTAGAATTTTGGCTTATTCTCTTATGCCCTCGCGAAACTAGGAAATCTTCTGATGTTTCAGGTATGGTTTTCTTGTGAGTTGAGGCACGAAAGTGTGATTTGACTTGGCCTGATTTAGTTGTTTGTGAGCAAAAGCCCTATTCGCAATAAGAAATTTGTTTAGGGATTTGTGGAACTAAAAATTGAAACTTGACCATTTAATTGCTTGTTTGGAATCCTCATTAGAATTTGCAAAGGAAATTTGGGAATTCTTAGGTTTAGGACATAGGATTAGTTTTCGCCAAACGGAACAGGATTTGGTCCCTTACTTTACTATGTGTTTTCAAGTTCGGAAATAGCTGGGCGGCTTAATATACTCCCTCAATCCTGGGACCAAGTTGATTTCTGATAATATACAGATTCTGAATTTCCCTGGCAAGTTCCCTAAGCAGGTTTCCTTCCATTAGATTCTACTCTCCTTGATTAAAATTGTTGTTGAATTTTTTCTAAATTACCCCAACTAATTTTAGTTAATTTCATTTATCTTAGGAAATCTATTTGAGTGGTTATTCTTTGAGTTCTTTTTGTGGTTTGACCCCTAAAAATTACCATATAACACTGGCTTTAGATTTAACTTTAGGGTTATTTAGGATTTGGAGCCATATCAAAAAATTTTTTGGGCGACCGTTGGCCGGGCGGGGAACACTAATTTTCACCATTTAGGGATTACGGTTTAAAAGGGAAATTTCGACTTTAAAAGTGTTGAGCAAATCGATCGATTTTTTACCCTCTTTGTATCGGATTCGATTTACTCGTTTGTCACATCCGTCCACTACGCGTTTTAAAAAACTTCTGTTCTTTTCAGGTGTATTGCAGCATCGAGAGGACCAGAGGAAGCCACCAGAACAAATAGCAGCATGATCAAAAACTATTCTTAACGAAAGAAAACTGAGCTCTTGACAAACGCAGACGCGATACAATAGGTGGAAAGGCAAAAAGAACAAAGTTTGAGATGGGAATCCAACCCGATTGATGGCTTGCTCGTTGATGAGGGCTGGGGGTTTTGAGAGATCAGGGTAAGGTCACCTTGTTGTGACGCGCCAGAGGCACAGGAGGAATTTGAGCAGAGCGATAGGCGAAAACATTGTTTGCCCCTGCAACCGGTTGCTTAAATTGCGTACGCGTGATATCCCACCAAACTAATGTGCTCGGGCGAATGTCCTGCGGATATGCTTTCGAGGTTAAATCGCGCCAGAACGCATTGGAAGAAATCAAACCAAGGGACACGAATCAGTTGCTATGACAAAAACCGATCTGCCTTATTCGTCTACTTCCTACTTTTCAAGAGGGAACCACTGATCTTCGAGCTGAGAAGCTCACTTGCTTACTACCCTACCTCTTGAACCTAGCGCCAGCATCTCCATTTCATTGGTCTCCTTTCCATGGGAGCCACCCCATCCGATTCATTATCGAGAGATGCCCATTCGGCTGAGATTGGGGATGCTTCTCCAGTTATCACAATACAATGGGAGTTCCAATCTGACTTTCCTTTCGCTGTAAATGCTCATTCCCCTTACTCTACTTGGTGGAGATGGCAGCTTACTGGCTGAAGCACGTTTTTACCTCCTGGATCTTTAACACTTGGGAGGAGACTAAAGGGGACTGCTTTTCCTGGAACAATTTCTACGTGGATGCGAGATTCAGAAGAACTCAGGAACAAGATCTTCCTCAGTCTTCTCAGGGAGCGACTTGAGGGCATTCCCCAAGGCCGCCCTGGGCTTCTATTTTCGATCTTTATCAGAGGGAACTGCCCTTCCACCCAACGGCTTCAACCAGTAATCAAATACAATTTGGAGTAATTCCAATGACTTTCCTCTTCTGTAAGCTCCTTCCCTAAACTTTTCTGGTGGGAGTTTCCAGCCTTACTGCTTGAAAGCAGTTTACCCATTCTTTAACTATACCTTGGGGAGGAGAGGGACTAAGACTGCTTCTTCTGAAACAAATTTCTACGATGATTTGCCGAGATCAGGAACGAAACTTCGAAGAAACAAGGATCTCCTAGTTTTTTCTCAGGAGCGACGACTTTGAGGGCGTTCAAGGCCGCCTGGGTTCCGATTTCGATCTTATCAGAGAAACTGCGCCTCACCCACAGGCTTTCTACGCAGGTTTCAGGGTTCTTGGGTATTTTCTTCTTTCAGAGGGATTCGAATTGGACCGGTAATTCAGATGGCTTACGCTCAAGCAATGGTAACATTTCAACCACCTCCGGTATCTTGCAGAGGAGACGGCTTACTGTGGCTGATTGAGGAACACTTTCGCCGTCTTAGCAATAACCACCAAAGAAATTGCCAGACTTTGAGCGGAAGGAAAGCTGGCTGGGGAATTTGGATGGATCGCAGAGTTTGGGCTGAGGGTTGCACGCAAAGCTCGAATCCAGTGCATTAATCTTTTTGATTATGGGCAAAGCAAGCAAGAAGGGCCTTACACTTTGGCTGAATAAGGTCGATGGATTGTAGATGGAGGTTTGAAGCAAGAGTCAGGGGGTGTTAGATTACACATTTTGGTCGGGTGTACTGGTTTTCAGGGAAATCACAGGTATCAGTTCAAAGCAAACAACCGAGGATGGCAAGTATTTGAATTTTCGCGAAGGGCAAATATCTTTGGCCCAGAAAACCGATGCAGGCAACAGCGATTACACCGCCACCTACGGGATTCATCTTTACCCAGGGGACTTCCGCCGCCTAAGACTACAAGAGAGCCAAGGTTTAGGATCCATGCTTTGAAAACAGATTCGTTGGAAGGGACAACAGAAGGATTGAACAGTGGTTTTAATGGGAAGGGATGGATTGGCCCATGTACACCCAAAATCTGCATGGGAGAAAATCGATAGGCTGCATCCCCACGTTATCAAGGAAAAAGATGATAGGGACACTCAAACTAGCTCAGGACTTCAGGCAGCTGTAAAGGGGAAAAAAGATTGGTTTCATTGCACAACAATGAAAACACGTCAAATGCAATCACCAACAGGGGACGGTGATTTTTGTAATCTGATACGTCAGTACTCGGATCGGACACCAATCCCAGTAATCGATCGATACCAGTGTCAAGATACTATTCCAACAGGGCGTTCTCAAAATCAGCAAGCCATCGATTCGGACCCCACCATTGCTTAGTGCTCGATCGACAACCAAATCATGTAGAAGCGACACAAGATTGAAGCAAAGTATCGGATCGACACCAAGCCTGGGTATCGATCGGACACCCTTCGACAGACTGAGAAGCCCAGGAAACTGTTGGAAAAAACCCAAGATTGTGGAGGTAAAAGAGTTCTACTTTACGTGCCCAATAAGATTAACCTTTCCCTCGACCTCGCCAGGAAAAGGTCTAAGCAGAGGAATACGAAGAAGCCAGATGTATGGGAAGTAATTGGATAAAGGTCCTTGATTGACAGGTCCTCTGTTTGAATGGGGAGTCAAAGGCTCTTAACCTCCTCTCAGGAGGTATTGCTTAAGGGAATGTGATACGGGAATATTTTTTCGTTTTCAAATTTCCCAAGTTGTACTCATGGTCATTGTAACATTACTTGAGTTCAATCCATAAGCGCGGTTTAAGGATTGAACACCCAAGAATGCAGAGAAAACTTCTTAATCTTAGAGGCAAAAACATATTTTTGTTTTTTAACCAAAAAAAGGAAAATACAAAAGCTAAAAAACTATAAAAACTAAAATTTAAAAGAAAAGAAGACAAAGGGACCAAAAGGAAAAAAACAAGACAAGAAAGAAAATAAAACACAAAGACATTTCAGGGACATTATTTTTACACAAGACAAAAAGGCGTGGATTAATGAGTATCATAAGCTATCAATGAAATTGGTTAAAAAAATCAAACAAATGCTATTCTTGGAAAGCATTAAACACTATCCTAGGAACATGCGAAACCACACATTTAATAGAATTAATCCACACTCCCGTGGTAAATCAATCCCATACATCAAATTCATCGAATGACAAGAACTCCCCGGGTTTCGCCAATTTCAAATTAATCAATGAGCAATTGAATAATTTCAAGTCCATTAGTTCACTAAATCACCTCGCTTAAACTCATTAACAATCCCGTGGGTAGGGGATGTGAGAAGAGCTCACAAAAGATTTTGGTTCAAGCAATTCACTCTAAAATTCCTCCCGGGTTGTTTGAAAGGCCTTTAAGCTCAAAGAAATTCCGAAGATGAACCAAAAAAAAACCTAATCTAGTTTTACCAAAACACCGCTTTTACTCGAAATCTCATCCCTAATGCTGGGGATGAGACCAAAAACTCTTAAACAAAACTTCTAAGGTTTGTAAAAGGCTCTAATTCGGTTGTTCATTGCCAAAACTTAGAAACTTTACCCTAATCTAGGTTGCCAAATTACTAAAACTTCGGTTTACATGTCAAAGTCTTTAGCCATAAAGTATTCAAAAACCTAAAGTGAAGGGACTCAATCCAAAGGGGATTCATCCTTAAAATTATTTTCATTCATTCTTTAATAAATCAAGACAGTTGGACTAAATGGACCGGGCCTAGGGAACCATTTTCCCAATGCCAACCAAAATTGTTTTCTTATTGACAAGGGAAAACACTTTATTCATTGTACGAAACCATCTAAAAGCCCAAGGCCAATTTCCAAACCGATCACTTAAATGGATTTCCCTAATTCAGGCCAAACCCCAAGTCCCCCATTAATTTTAAGTAAAAAAAAACAAATTTCAATCTTAAAAGTTTCAGGCAATCCCACCGGATTCCCACTTTAATTAATGAAACGCTTGCATGAAAGGTTTTTCTTTAGACATTTCAACTCGAAAAAAACAACCTTTCCGGGCGAAGGAAATGGGTCCTTAAGTTCTAGAATTGAGTGCAATTCAATCCTTAGGATTAAAACTCTTTCCTTAAAAACATGAGAACAAAGGGTAAATCTAAGGCTTAAACATCAAAACAATTTCAAAACCAATCCAAAACCCATTTTCCAAATCAAGGCTAACATAATCCAAAAAACAAAAAAAAGTCAACTACAAGAAACCACAAAAAGGGAAAAGAACATAGAATTCAAGAACAAAGGACAAATAAAAACATTAATAATTAGATAAGAGGTGAAGGGAAATCTTCTCTAAAAGTGGGGCATGGAATTGTGGAAGAAAACAAACCCCCAAAAAATATCAAGAAAAGGAGGAGTTTAGGGGTCGAAAAACCCCAGGTCTAAAAAAAAAGGAAAGGAAAAAACTTAGTGAAAAAATTAGGGTTTCAATGGGGTATTATAGTTACAAAGGGGGCTCGGTTATTTTGGAATTTGTTTTCCTTCGGGAAAGCTTTGTATCGGTCAGCTTCTGCGGTCCGATACAGTATGATCGGTACAGTCTTCTGTCAAGTTTCCTGCAATTTCCTGTTATCGTCAGGCTTACTTGGTCGATACAGATGATCGTTTAACTCTCTGTCCAAGTTTTCTTTGCATTTCGTATCGGTTTAAAGCTCTGTCGATACAGATTGATCGGACCGTTCTCTGGTTCTCGACATGAAATTCCTCATAAGGCTTGGTAAATTCGGGGACTCAAACCGTCCCATAAAACTATTTTGGGAAAACCCAACCAAGGCTCCAAAATGCTCGAGGGGACACCTTTCCATTTGGAAAGCCTAACTCAAATTTCTGTGGACTTTCATTTTTTGAAAGAATTTTTCCAAAAGCTAAAAATTCTTCAAGGGAAAGACTTTTCGTTTTACGGAAATCGGGATCTTTTTGAAAGGGGCAAACTTCAGATTTGAATTCATTCGGTCGCTCCTTTATTGGTCATTTTTCCTTCGAACTCTATGCATTTCCATTTTGATCCCCATAGGCTTACTCCAAAAAACCACCTTTGGAATTAAACACAAAAATAAACAAAAAAGGAAAGACAAAACAAAAACAATATAGGACATTCTAATATTTGCAAGGGACAAATTAAACTCAATGAGAACTTTTTAATGGCATTGGGAAAAAACATACCCAAAATTATAACCAAAGTGGGATGTAATAAAATTATTGAAAAAAACTAGGCTTTTTTAAAAAAAACATGTTTAAAAAAATATTTACCACTTATCAAACTCCCCCGGACTTGGGCCTTTTTGCTTTGTCCTTTTCAGCAAACAAGAAATTGACCAAAACCGAGAAAGAGATTTAAAAAAAAAATTTGGGGAATTTCCACCAAAAACTAAAAATAAAATGTTCCAAAAAGCATTTTCCAATATCAATAGCCCCAAAGATTAATTTATCGAGGGGGCATTTGGCAAAATGTTATCTCAATATGGGAACTTTTAAACTTCTTCTGAGGATTATCGGCAACTTTTCCCATTTTTTATTTTTTTTACTCTAGACTTCAAAAAAAAACCAAAATTATCAAAACATTTAAAATAACTTAATAGGGGCCCAAAACTCCCTTTACATTTCAGTTAATTTCTTCAAGTGGTGGTTTCCTTTTCTCACTAAGGGGGGTATTGATCTAGGTTCCATTTGGCATTTGGTTAAAAGAGG
This sequence comes from Crucihimalaya himalaica, assembly GCA_004349715.1. Classification (NCBI taxonomy): domain Eukaryota; kingdom Viridiplantae; phylum Streptophyta; class Magnoliopsida; order Brassicales; family Brassicaceae; genus Crucihimalaya; species Crucihimalaya himalaica. The sequence continues at coordinate 27,411 of SMJT01000157.1, forward strand.
TTTTTTTAACGTATGAAAAACAGGGTTGGGTTTATGATTTGGTGGGAACTTACTCCTCAAAATTTCAAAAGGGAATGTAAAAAATCACACAAAAGGCAAGGGAAAGAAAATGGGGACCAATTTTGATGTATTTACCAAATAATTAAACTTTCCATTTCTTAACCCCAAAAAAACCTAGCTTTAAAAATTTCATAGGTTTCCAACTTTGGGAGTTTAAGCTTTTCCTTTTTCTTTTTGAAGTAAACCCATTGCTCAAAATGTGTTAAGCTTTTCATAAAACCCAAACTTTATTTCTGGATGTAACATCCTTATGGGGACTTTCTTTTTCTTTTTTAAAAGCCCTAGCCTTAATTCTTCTTAAAACTAGGAGCTAAACTTCTTTATTTTTATTCATATTAGAATGTTTCTTTTGGATTTTCCCAACCATCTTTTTTTTCTTTATAAAACTTCATGGCTTTTCTTTTTTCATTTCTTTTCCATCTTCAACCCAAATTTTTCTTTTATGGCTATTCATGTTTCCCAAAAACCAAAAACCCTTTTTAACAAATGAAAACATATAACAATTCCCCTTTTTTTTTTGGCTAGGCCTTGGAGCACTTAGGGACTAGCCCCTATATGGGGAAGATCATATTTGTCGTTTTCCCTTCTTAACAAGATTTTTGGGCATTTATTGCAAAGCATTTTCAAGAAAGGAGGGCCTCCAACTCAAACAAACAATTTAAGGGGTGGGTAAGGAAAGGTAAAGGTTACGGGTGGAAACCCATCCTGAAAATTGAGGAAATGGTCAATTTCGGGGCTTTAAACAAAGTGCGTGGGCCACAAACAGTAAATAAGATTAAACCCGAATGTATATGTAAAAAAACCATTGGTTTAGGATCCAAAAGGCCTCCTAAGTGAGAAAAAATTAAGGATTTTTTATTTTTCAAGTTTCCAAATAGTTTATTGAATTGGGTATTAAAAAGGGGCCAAGGCATGCATAAATAAAAGGCCAATGAAATTCGGAGTGGAGAGATCAAAGTACGGGAAGTTACAAGCCTTTTTTTAAAAATCATTTCAAAGGCAATGGTAAAAACCCCCATTAATCAAAAGGGGCATCACAATTGGAAAGCTTTATCATTTACACTTTTTCCATGAAACTCTTTCATGCAACATGGAAATGCAACCTATTACGATCTAGAACTTTTTCCAATTCTAAAATGAAAAGAATGTATGGGAGGGAAAACCACCATGATTTTTTTTTTTTTTCGTTTTTTATTTGCAATTTGAAAAATAATAAACAATTGCCAATGGACTTCAAAGAAAAAATTGAAAATTAAGGACAAAATACCAAAACCAAATGTCAAAAACACAAAGAACCCTCTCCCCGGGACTTAAAAATTTTCACCACCCCGGGTCTCGGTGTTTGAAATTTGAGTTCATAAAGGAGAGAGTAAAAAAAAACAAAAACAAAAAGGCAAAACCCAAAAAAATGGTTATTAATAAGGGGAAAGGGGAAAAGTTTTGTGTACCTTGGAAGTGGAGTGGATTAACGAGGGGGAGGGGGAAAAGCATTTGTGCGTTGGGAAAGCTCACGGAGTTTTGAAACCCCATTGAATCCGTTTCCCATTTTTTTTACCCCTTATTTGGCTCCTTTAACAAAAAAACTTGAAACAAAAGTCAAGGCAATTAAAAAAGCATAAAAAAAAACAAGGAAGTAAAAATGATAGGATGCTTTGTTTATTGTCTCTAGGGATTGACGAAAGATTTGGATTGGGGGAGGTTTTCCCCCAATGCGCGGCGTTTAAAACGGTTCCTCTAAAAAGCTTTGACGGTTGTTTTCATCTTATTCCACTCTCTCCTTGAATGTTTTCCATTTTACCTCTAGTTGTACCCACCTAAAGGAGAAAAACAAAAGATTCCACAAGAAAAAAAAGGGAAAAAAGATTCGGGCAACAAAAAAGAAAAATTAAAAAAAAGGCTTCAGGGTCTCAAGAAAAAAGAATCCAAAATCTAATGGATTTTCCCAATGGCTAAAAAAACCCAAATGGCCAAACGGGCACCAAATTTGGATTACGGGATTATTTTCGGTTTTCCAATTTCCCAAAGGTTACTCCATTTGTTCATTTGTGTTTTAACTTTGGAGATGTCAATCCATAAGTGGTTAAAGAATTTGGACAAACCAACCAAGGGAAATGCAAAGAAACTTTCTGTTTAATCTAGAGCAGAAACATTATTTTTGGTTTTTTTAAAAAAACAAAAAAAAGGAAAATACAAAAGCTTAAACTAATTAAAAACTTAAATGTAAAGAAAAGAAGGACAAGACAAAAGGAAAACAAGACAAGAAAGAAAATAAAAAACACAAAAAGAAACATTAGGACCAATAATTACAACCAAGACAAAAGGTTGGATTATTGAGTTAAAAGCTATCCCAATGAAATGGTAACAATCAAACAATTTGGGAAATTTTTCATTTGGAAGGCATTAAAACACTTATCCGTAAGGAAAACATGGGAACACACATTAAATAGGATAACCCCACTCCGGGTATCAAATCTCCTTAAATCCAATTCAACTCGAAAATGACAAAAAAGAAACTTTTCCCGTTTTCGCAAATTCAATTAATTCAATTGAGCATTTTTGGAATATTCAAATCCCCAATTTAGTTTCCAACTTTAATCACCCTAAAACTCACATCAAAAACTTTTTCCCGGTTGGGGATTAGGATTTGTGGAGAAAAGCTCAACAAAAGGTTTGGTTTCAAGCAAAATTTCATCTAAACTTTCCTCCGGGTGTTGAAAAAAATGCCTAAGCTCAAGAACGAATGGAACCAAAAACCTAATTCTAGGTTACCAAAACCCCACCGGCCTTACTCGGAAATCTCATTTTCCCTTAAATTGCATGGGATAGACCAAAACTCTAAAACAACTCCAAGGTGTTAGGCTCACTGAGAGAGATCGGTTTAATGTACATGCCAAAAGGTTCAGAGAACTCTCGTGAGTGCGTAGCTCTGGCAATACTAAAACTTCGGTTTTATCATTGTCAAGGGTTCTTTAGGGCATTTAAATTAATCAAAACCTTAAGTGAAAGGGACTCATCCAGGAATCAATCCTAAACATTATCATTTCCATCTAAGAAAATTCCAAAGGGGGGGGACAGTTGACTTAAATGGACGGCCTAGACATTTCAAGCCACCAATTGTTTCTTATTTGGGGGGGACCCAAGGAAACACTTTAAATCATTGTACGAAAAAAAACCATTCTAAAAGTCAGCATCCACCGATCCAACTTAAAATGATCCATTATTCGTGCAACAAAGGGGTCCATATTAGTTCAAAACCAATTTTCATCCCTAAAGTTAGCATCCACGTCAACTTATAATGAAACGCATTGGGCAATGGAAAAGTTTTTCAGACATTTCATTCGAAAACCACCTTCCGGGCGAGGAAATGTTCCCTTAAAGTTTCTAGAATTTGAGTTGTTCATTTCAATTTCCTAGGATTGAAAACTCTTTCCTAACATTGGAAAGAAACCAAAAATGGTATCTAAGCTTTAAAAACCATTTCAAAAAAAACCAAATCAAAAACATTCAAAACCCATCCAAAATCCCAAGGGCTTAAACATAATCCAAAACAAAAAAAAGTCAAACTTTCAACAATAAACACCAAAAAGGGAAAAAAAACATAAGAATTCAGAAAACAAGACAAATAAAAACATAAATTATATAGATAGAGGTTTGAAGAAAAATCTTTCTCTTTAAAAGTGGAATGAATGTTTGAAGAAAAAAACAACCCCCCAAAAAATATTTTTCAAGATAAAAGAGAGTTAAGGTCGGAAAAAAAACCCCAGGTTAAAAAAAAGAAAGAAAAAAAACTTTAGGTTAAAAATTAGAGTTCAATGGGGCTATTTATAGTACAAGGGCTCGTATTGGGATTTTGTTTTCCTTGGAAGCTGCTATCGGTCAGCTCTGGTCGATACAGTAATGATCGGTACAGTCTCTGTTCAATTTTCCTGCATTCATATATCGCGTCAGCTCTGGTCGATATCGACCATGTCGCGGTTACAGTCTCTGTCAAGTTTTCCTGCATTCTGTATTCGGTTAGCTCTAGCAATGGTTCGATACAGCTATATCGTTACAGTCTCTGTCTCGACATGAAATCCTCATAAGCTTTGTATCGACTTCAAAACGTCCATAACGCTATTTTGAACCACAGCTTCCAAATGGCTTTCGAGACCACTTCCATTGGAAAGCTAACTCAAATTTCTGTGACTTTCATGAAGATCTCCAAAGGCTAAAAAATCTCAAGGGAAGCTTTCGTACGAATCGATCTTTGGAAGCACTTCAGATTGATCATTCGTCGCCTCCTATGCGTTCATTTTCTTCGGAACTCTTATGCATTTCATTTGATTTCAAGGCTACTCCAAAAACACCTGAATAAACACAAAAATAACAAAAAAGGAAGACACAAAACAATCTAGGACATCTATATGCAAGGGACAATACTCAATGAGACTTTAATGCATGAAAACATCCAAAAATATACAAAGTGGGATTAAACATATGGAAAACTAGCTTTAAAAACATTGTAAAATATACCTTATCAAATGGTAACCAATGGTGTTGGTTCCTGAGGGACAGCACTGCTCACAAAGGACCATCCAGTGAAACCTCCTGAAAAGGACAGTTTCAAGGAAAGAGAGGAATGGTTGAAAATCGCTGAACATGTCAGTGCTATGATTAGAGTAGGGATTCCAGAGAAGCTACCTGATCCAGAAGCTTGTAACTAGATATGTTCCATCTCAACTAAAAGGTTCCCTTCATTCTCTCTGTTGATCTTGGGCTCTAGCATTAACCTGATGCCTCTTCTCTGTGCTGGAAAGTCTTGGAATGACCGATTTCGCTCCAACAGGGATCTCTTCTCATCTTAGCCTGATAGATCAAAAGGTTTCCCGAAGGTTGTCTTAGAAGATGTTCCAGCTAATGATCCAAGGTTGTATAGATGTCCCACAGACTTTGTGGTTTTGCGAATATGTTTGAAAGAACCTCAGGATCCTCTTATCTGTGGGAGATCATTTTGGCAACCAGCTGCGTGCCATCATTGATGTGAAGAAAGGGAACATATAGAAGCTGATTTGGGTGATTAAAGTCATGAGCTTTAACATGGACAAGCTGAGGAGGAGATCTTACCATTGATGGACAGACCTCTTTCATGTAGAGATTTCCATTGAAGTGAGAACCCAAAACACAGAAGCTTTTCAGAAGGCATTACTGATGGGTATGTCAAAGGTGTTGGATGCTACTGGTGAGCTTAAGGTATTTGGAAGAGTGAGGATTGTCTATTCAGTACTTAGGCTCCAGGAAGAGGCTTCAATTAATGCCAAGACTGATGGAAAATGAGCTTCTTTACATTGAGGCAAGGATTGCGAGCTAAACTTCCAGGTAAAAAAGCTGTGAGATTCGTGTTTCAGACATTGCGTCGCGTTGACGGCAACATTATGCCCGCCAGCTGATTTTAAGCAAAAAACTCCCACCTCCTCACACGCCAGACACCTCAGAGAAAGCAAAGGTACACACCTTCTTTTTTCTAACTCCAACACCTAAATGTCATAAATCATAGTATCGCCGATCTACTTCACACATTAAGCAAGCCGCTGCCAGGGACTTCGTTGAAGAGCTTGTTGTTTCTTTTTGATGAACCTGTTCAGGAAAACGAAGTATCCCACCAATCTTCCATCCCGCCCTGATGATGTTCCTCACTTCCTTGGTAGACCACATGCAGATAATGCTTACACACCCACCATGGATGAGACGTTTGTCATGAATGCATTCACTGTCTCTCTGCGAACCACCTGACGCCTGAAGCCCCGACACTGTCAAGCTAATGACATTTAAACAAGCCGCTTAGGGGAGGGCAACCCACTGGTGAGTCTGTTAATATAAGTTTTAATTTCAATTTTATTTCTGATTTTTGTGTCTTGAGCTGCACACGAGAAACAGGTCCAGACGAGCATCATCGATCGATACCAGTCAGTGTCGATCAATACCACATCCATTGGAAAAGGAGCCTCTTGCCGACAAAAACCTGGGTATCGATCGATACCAGGCTGTATCGATCGATACTGGACCCTCACCATGAACGGTTAACTTCTTTGCGTTTCATTCGCAGCCCTGTTCCTTTTGATTTCTTTTGCCAACTCTTGACTAGATAACACTGGGGACAGTGTTGTTAAGTCTGGGAGATGGTAGTCGTTTGACATTGTGTTTGTTTTCTTAGAGTCCAGTCGTTTTTTAGTCAAAATTTGTTTTATTGAGGTCAAAACCTGTTGGAGATTATGATCTTTTCTTGAAATCTATTGTTCTGACCTTGCTTTTGAGTAACCAGTGTTACAGAAATCAGTTCTAGATCGACTAATGAAAAATCCAAAGACTGACCAGTTGACTAGAAGACACCCATGTCTCCAGCAGAGTCCTTCCAAAGCCTGAGCCAAATTATTGCACTTCATTCGTTGTGGTTAGTGTTTATAAGAGCTTCATTGATCATTCATATCTTGACAAAGGAACCCATGTGTTGAAAATTATGGTATACCTCTCCCCTTGACACACGTGATACAGAATATGCATGAATGATGAGATGATTTCCACCGAGTCGAGGGCTAGGGAACATTTCCAGTGATCCCACTTTTCTACTTGGATAAGGAATGATCACACAAAGGTTGGAAGCGAGGGGTAGGAACTTGTATATGCAAAACCTTGATTTGTATATGCAAAACTAAAAAAATAATAAAGAGAAACATAAAAAGAGAATTCTGGGGGAGAGGAAAACAATACCAAAAAGTGTATAATTTGGGTGGTTCTTTTGTCAAGATATTGTTATGTGGAAAGAATCTAGAAGGTTCTTGAACATTGATTACAGCGATGAAACTGGCAATGAAGGTTTAGTTGGATGATGTTGTGAAATAATGTGTTGTAGTCTGGGAAGCTGCCGATTGTTTACGGAGAAGTACATGGTGGTTAGATCTGAAACTGATTAGGTGATATCTGGAAGCTTGGGAAAAGGGGTCATTGCGATGTTTCAAGAAGAGGTGAGTCTCTGTGTTTCAAACCTCTTTCTCTATGTTTGCGTTTTCTGTTGCTTGAGCGCAAGCAAAGGAACTAAGGTCTAGGGGAGTTTGATATATCATGGTTTTTACCCTGTTTTTTAGCCATGCATATATGTCTGTGTTTTCAGAGTCCTTCTAGTGTTTTTGTAGTCTTTTTTGAGTCTTTTCAGGTTTCTGGCACGTTGTGAGCATGAATTGGAGATATTGGAGCCATTCTGGAGTTTGTTTTGGCATTCGTGAATAAACTTCCCACCGTTGGTATTGAGCTCAAATTTGGATTACAAGATAGATCAATGGATTAGCTTTCATTTGGAAAGGTTTTTGAAGAGCCATTCTAACAGAAGAGTCGATGTAGTCTCGATCCAAAAAGTTTATGCCAGTTTTTCGCGACCGGACCAGATCCAGTCTGGGTGGAAGCACAGGTCTGCGTTATCGATCGATACCGACTGCAGACAAAGGAAAAAACGTGATTTTTACAATCTGAACAAGGTCTGCAACTTGGCCAGAAGATTCTATTATTTACAATTAGCCCAGAAACGTGTTTTAGCATTATATTGAGGGTTTTTAGCCACTTTTTTGGCAGTTCGGGTTTTTGATTATTATTCTGAATACTTTGAGAGAGATGGTTCCGCGTATTTGTGGGAGACAATTTCTGAACCCGTTTACTCTTGAATTATTTTATATGATTATCTATATCTATTCATGATGTTTATTGCATTCACATGTTCTGAGTAGATTC
>SMJT01000157.1:42270-87244 GCA_004349715.1 Crucihimalaya himalaica
GAAGACTCACAAAAGATTTTGGTTTCAAGCAATTTCACTACTAAATTCCTCCGGCTGCCTGTTAGGATTAGGGTTGCTTAAAGGTATTTGATGAATTATTAGATCTGAATTAATTGTTAGGAAATAATCTATAGAGCTTTTCACCTAGACTTGAGATTAATGCTTATTCTAGCCTCGCGAACTAGAATCTGATGTTAGGTTATTTGATTGGCACGAAAGTGTGATTGATTGCCTGATCTAGTGTTTGGTGAGCAAAAGCCCTATTCGCAAAGAAATTTGGTTTAGGGATTTTGTGAATAATTGAACTTGACCATTAATGCTTGTTTGAATTCATAGAATTTGCAAAGAAATTTGGAATTCTAGGTTTAGACATAGATAGTTTTCGCAACGACAGTTGGTTTACTTTACATCTGTGTTTCAAGTTCGAAAGCGGCGATTAATATATCCCTGGCAATTGATTTGATTTGATAATTCTGATTTGCCTGCAAGTTTCCCTAAGCCTAGCGTTTTCCTCCATTGATTTACTTCCTTGATTTAATTTTTTTGTCTTTCTTAATTACATTTATTTATCTTAGCTTAATTCATATCTTAGGATCTATTGAGTGTTATCTTGAGTCCTTGTGGCTTGACCCCTAAAATACTATAACTGCTTAGATACTTTAGGGTATTAGATTTGAGCATATCAGTACTCAGGTTTCTTTCAGATCCCGATACATCCGGATGATCAGGAGAAGATGACATTTACATGTCCTTATGGCACATTTTCATACAGAAGGATGCCATTAGATTACGTAACGCTCCAGCCACTTTCCAGAGGTGTATGATGTCAATCTTCTCCGACATGATTTAGGAGTTTATGGAGGTGTTCATGGATGATTTTTCAGTTTATGGGTCTTCATTCAAAGGCTGTCTAGATAACTTGTGCAAGGTACTACAGAGGTGTGAGGAGAAGCATCTGGTCCTGAACTGGGAGAAGTGTCATTTTATGGTTCAGGAGGACATTGTTCTGTGGCACAAAGTTTTTAAAGCCGGGATCGAGGTACACAAAGCTAAGATTCAGGTTATGACGAGCCTTTAGCCACCAACATCTGTGAAGGATATTCGCAGTTTCCTTGGTCATGTTGGGTTTTATCGACGATTCATCAAGGATTTCTCCAAGCTAGCACGCCCACTAACTGCTCTTCTATGTAAGGATATCACCTTTGATTTCACACCCGAATGTCTTGTCGCATTCGAGCAGATTAGTGCGTATTAGAACCTTCTGATTAGAACCTCCCTTTTGAGATTATGTGCGATGCGAGCGACTTTGCAGTTGGGTCAGTTCTGGGTCAGAGGAAGGACAAGAAACTCCATGTTATCTACTATTCCAGCAGAACGTTAGATGATGCTCAGAGCAACTACAGCACAACAGAGAAGGAGTTACTGGCAGTCTTCTTCTCTTTTGAGAAATTTCTCTCTTATCTGATTGGGAGCAAGGTGACCGTTCATACCGATCATGCTGCTCTCAATTATCTGATGCAGAACAAGGATCTCATGCCTTGCCTATGTCGTTGGGTTCTTTTGCTCCAAGGCTTCGACATTGAAGTTAAGGACAAGAAAAGTGTAGATAATGGAGTTGCAGACCATCTCTCGAGGATGCGGATCGATGAAGCCGTGCCTATTGATGATTCCTTACCTGAGGAGAAGATTTACTTCATCGAGACTGAGATTCCCAGCATGTCTGCCAAAAACCTGAAACTCCCCCGAGTTCAGAGCCTTGGTGTCGATCGACACCTAATCAGTATCGGTCGACACCCGCTCAACATCGATCAATACTCACCCAGTATCGGTCGATACCCACCACCTACAAAAGTTGTTTCAACTACGAGTGACTCTTATGCTGAGGAGTTTCTATCTACTATAACTACTCCTGCTTGACCATGGTACGCTGACATAGCCAATTACCTTGCTGCAGAGGACGAGCCAGAGCACCTCAAGAAGTATGAAAGGAATAAATTTATGCGCGACGTAAGGAGATTCTTCTGGGAAGAACCTTACTTGTACAAGCGTTGTTCTGATGGGATGTATAGGAGATGTATCACAGAGTCTGAGGTACCCGAGGTGCTGTATCATTTTGATGGGTCTGAGTATGTTGGCCACTTTGGTGGCCTACGATGTTCAAGGACACCCACTCCTTTATCTCGCAATGCGATGTCTGCCAGAGGAGAGGGAAGATAAGTAAGCGACATGAGATGCCACAGAACTTTATCCTCGAGGTCGAAGTTTTTGACTGTTGGGGCATCAATTTTATGGGTCATTTTCCTCCGTTACGGCAGAATAAGTACATCTTGGTTGCTGTGGACTACGTCTCCAAGTGGGTGGAAGCAATTGCTAGTCCGACCAATGATTCTTTGGTGGTCCTAAAGCTGCTCAAGACCATTATTTTCCCTCGATTTGGAGTACCTCGGATCATTATAAGTGATGGTGGCACTCACTTTATCAACAAGGTTTTTGAAAAGCTGCTGAAGAAATATGGTGTTAATCATCGCGTGGCTACTCCCTATCATCCTGAGACTACCGGGCAAGTTTAGGTCTCCAATAGACAAATCAAAGAGATTCTGGAGAAAATGGTTGGCACCTCACGGAAAGATTGGGCTGCGAAGTTAGATGATGCACTTTGGGCTTACGGGACTGCTTTCAAAATACCACTTGGCACCACACCATTTCACTTGTTGTACACGAAGGTGAACGAGCTGGATGAGATTCGAAACCTCGCCTATGAAAACTCAAAGCTGTACAAGGAAAGGAAAAGAAGATCATCTCTCGCCACTTTGAACCAAATGACTATGTACTTCTGTATAACTCTCGTTTGCAATTGTTTCCTGGAAAATTGCGTTCTCGTTGGTCAGGTCCCTTCACAATCAAGGAAGTCCGTCCACACGGTGCAATCGTGCTGCTAAATGCTGAAGGCAAAGAATTCACTGTCAATGGGCAGAGGGTGAAACACTATTGGGCGAAAGCCGCAATCCCAGATGGTCACATAATGCCTCCGGCTAAACCACCCAATGCCTGAACAATCACCATATCAAGCTAATGACATTAAACAAGCGCTTGGTGGGAGGAAACCCACTGGTGAGTCTGTAAATAAGTCTTTATTTTCGATTTTATTTTCGGTTTTCTGTCTTGTGAACTAGGTTCAGATGAGCAGTATCGAACGACACCGATCAGTATCGATCGATACGACGCCCACGAAGAAGGAGTATTCACTTACAACGAGTATCGATCGATACCACTTATGGTATCGGTCGATACCCGCTACCCAGGTAAGTTCATTTATTAACCATCGGGTTTTTCTTCTTCTTCTTCATTTCTCCCATCGCTCGATACCGATTACTCTCTCAAAATGTTTCACAACTTCTTCGTTTCTTCACCGATTTGAGTGATTCCAAAGCCTAATCTCATCGGATTTTCATCCTCATTGTCATTCTAGCATCTATTCTTTCGATCTGCAAGGTTTGAAACTCGAAATCTCCATTTTCAATCTGACTTTAGGTTCGTGGAATGATTCTCACTTTGCCTCTTGTGCTTTACCTTAGTGAATGATTCTCACTTCCTGAGTAGTTTTAGAGGAATTTTGACACCCCCCCCCCCACAAGTTTGAATGTGCTTATTTTGCAAGTTGGATTCTTGAGATTTTTGATTTCTGACAATGTGAAAAACGGTTTGTGAGTTTGTTAGGTATTCGAACTGGACGTATTATGGTTGATTGCTGTTGGTGGGTCACATATTGTCATGGTGCAGAACTTAGAAATTTTGGTGTGACTTGTTGTTGGTTTATCGTTGATTGCAGATGGCACCCTGAAAGAAGCCATGACATTTAGACGCTTCTAGCTCTAACCCGCCACAGCACGAATACAATCTGTAGGATCTGGTCGAAGCCTTCGATGGATCGTTCTGGCACGCGGGAGTTGTGACAGCTTGTCTAACCAACGACTGCTACAAAGTTTTGAAAGGAGGCTATACCAACGACACCAGTCCTCAGAGTTTTTTAGTGGTCCACTCTAGTGACCTGCGAGCCGCACCAGACACTGCCACCTCACTCAGCACCCACAATTACATCTAGGCCTCCCTCGCCAAAGCTGGAAGGGAAGCGGATCATCCCGAGGAGAGCTTGGGCGGGCACGCCTAAGGAGGAGACGGAGAGCGATGCCTGCATCTACAGGCCTATCGATGAAGAGTGGGACGAGTACTACACGTTTTTCTACAACGAATGGCAGCATGTCATGGTGGTTCCTATGCGATTCATTGACCCTCATACTATGCGCCGCTTGGGCATCGATGTGGAGCCCTTCGCCATGCTGGACAAGATTGGTCTGGGGACACTACACACGCGAAAGTACGATCTCTACCCCGATCTGGTCCACCAATTTCTCACGACTACACGTGTCTATTACAGGGACGAGGTTCACCATGACGCGCTGGAGGGCACTCTAACCTTTCTGATCCGAGGAGTACGCTACAGGCTGCCAATCCCTGATTTCTTCGAGATCTACGGCTTTGACCGCGATCCCAGGCAGGTATCTCTGCCTACTCAGTTCCACAATGTCCAGGTCTTTTGGGGGAACATCGATCTTGGCGCCTATTACTCCAAGACCACCACGCAGATGGACGTTCGCCACCCCACTCTCCGCTGCATCATCCGCATATTGACCAACACTCTCCTCTGCAAGATGGAGCCAAACAAGATGCGGATCTCTGAGTTGATTCTCCTGTACAAGGCCATCGTTGACCTTATTCCCGAGGATGCTCGATTGTCACAGCTTCTCACTACCACATATGGTATCGGTCGATACCGACGTCCAAGGAAGAGAACGCGAATCTCTACGAGTTTAAAGAATCTGCTCTTTGGCCCAAAAGACTTTATTATTTACATTTAAACCCATAACGTGTTTTAGGATATATTTATGTTTTTTAGTCACTTTTTGGAACAACTAATACCCGGAGATAGAGATTTTGTAGTAGAGTTTTAGGAGAAGATTTGGAACCCTCTTTGTACTCTTTACTCTATTTCTTTAATGCAATCTATTTTATTCGTGATGTTTGTTCCATTCACCATGTCTGAGTAGATTCCTTGTTAGGTTTAGGGTTATTCAAAGATGTTTGATGAATTGTTAGATTGAACTGAATTGTTTGGGAAAATCCATAGAGTTCTTCATCTAGACGTGATTATTGCTTATTCTAGCTTCGCGACCTAGAATCTGATATAAGGTTGATTAATTGGCACGAAAGTGTGATTGATTTCCTGAACTAGTGTTGGGTGTGCAAAAGATCTATTCGCAAAGGAATCGGGTTTAGGATTTTGTGAACAATTGAAGCTGATCATTAATGTTTGTTTGAATTCATAGGATTTGCAAAGAAATTTGGAATTCTAGGTTTAGACATAGATATTCTTTGCAGCGAAAGTTGGTTGGTTTTATATTCGTGTTTCAAGTTCAAGAACGGTGCTTAATATATTCCTGAAAATCTATTTGATCTACAATTCTGATTTACCGGTGAATTTTTCTAGCCTTAACGCTTTCCTCCATTGATTTTACAAACTACTTTTAATTGTTTGCTGTTTTTAATTACATTGATTTTGCTTAGCTTAATTCATATTCTGAAATCTATTGAGTGTTATCTTGAGTCTTTGTGGTTCGACCTCTAATATACTGCAGCTACTGCTTTAGTACTTTTAGGGTATTATATTTGAGCATATCACTTGTATTAGCTTCTACTTCATTGAAAACTCTATTTATCATTTAATCATAAATGTAATGTTTTTCTACAAATGATTATTTTCTTGTATTAGCTCCGTTAGACCGTAGTTTTCAAGCCAATATGAGTTTAGCTTCTAGTTCATTGTAAAACTCCCTAAATCGTTGATTAAATAATACTTCTAATTCTTTTCTTGTACTAGCTCCATTATACCGTTGTTTACCAGCCTATATGAGCTTCGCTTCTAATTCATGGTAAAACTCCATTTATCGCAGATTCAATAATATTAGGTGTTCTACAAAGGATTGTCTTTGTGTACTTCTTCTCCAAATTTTCTGATTCATTTCTTGTATTAGCTACACTACACCGTTTTTTATGAGCCTATAAGAGCTTAGTTTCGAGTTCCATGTAAAACACTATTTATCGTTTGTTCAATAAATGTCAGTTTTTCTACAAAGGATTGTCTTTTTGTTCTTGTTCCTCAAATTTTCTGATTTTTTCTTGTATTAGCTCCATTAGACTGTTGTTTAGGAGCCTATATGAGGTTAGCTTCTAGTTCATTGTAAAACTCTATTTATCGTTCATTCACTAAATGTTCTGCTTTTCTACAAAGGATTGTCTTTGTGTTCTTGTTATCCACATTTTCAAATTATTTTCTTGTACTAGCTCCATTAACTATTGTTTACGAGCCTATAAGAGCTTAGCTTCTAATTTATTGTAAAAACCATTTATCGTTCATTCAATAATATTTTGTTTCTTACAAAGGACTATATTTGTGTTCTTGTTCTCCAAATTTTCTGATTCTTATTTTGTATTAGCTCCATAAGACCGTTGTATACGATCATATAAGAGCTTAGCTTCTGGTTCATTGTAAAACTCTATTCATCGTTGATTTAATAATATTTGGTTTACTAAAAAGGATTTTCTTTGTGTTCTTGTTCTCCAAATTTTCTGATTCTTTTCTGGTATTAGCTTTTATTAGACCGTTGTTTACGAGCCTTTAAGAGCTTAGCTTCTAGTTCATTGTAAAAATCCATTCAACGTGCATTCAATAAGTGTACAGCTTTTCTACAAAAGATTGTTTTTGTGTCCATGTTCACTAAAAATTTTTATTCTTTTTTTGTGTTAGCTCCATTAGACCGTTGTTCTCAAGCCATTACGAGCTTAACGTCTAGTTCATTGTGAAATTCCATTTATCAATGATTCAATAAAGAATTAACGTCTTGTTCATTGTAAAACTCCATTTATCGTTCACTTAATAAGTGTTTTGCTTTCCTACAAAGGATTGTTTTTGTGTTCTTTTTCTCCAAATGTTTTGATTCTTTTCTTGTATTAGCTCTGTTAGACCGTTGTTTACAAGCCTATAAGAGTTTAGCTTCTAGTTCATTGTAAAACACCACTTATCGTTGATTTAATAATATTTAGTTTTTCTGCAATGGGTTGTCTTTGTGTTCTTGTTCTCCAAATTTTCTAATTCTTTTTTTGTATTAGCTCCATGAGACCTTTTTTTACGAGCATAAAAGTGCTTAGCTTCTAGTTCATTGTAAAAAACCATTTATCAATGATTCAATAAATGTTTAGTTTTTCTACAAAGGATTGTCTTTGTGTTCTTGTTCTGCCCACTTGTCCACGTACGCCCACGTGAATCCTTGTCAGCCGTCCACGTCCGGCTCCCATTTCCTTGAGCTTCCTTCAACAGCTCCTGAACGTATCATCTTTGAACCAGCTACCACCGTGTCATCCAACAAAATCCCCCTTTGTACTTAGTTATTCAACCAACCACCCCACATAACCAAGCACAAAGAGAAAGATGTTCGAAGGTTTCACCACGCCGAACATCAACCACGTTTCTTCACTTCTTAGACAGCTCACTGTTGACACCATCACCTTTGATATGATTACCGGAACTACTCGATCACCACTTATCCTTGATCACCACTTGTCCTTCTTCATCACTCGATCATCACAGTCCCTATATACCATCCGCACAGTCTACGTACACCATCCGCACAGTCCACGTACACCATCCGCACATCTGCGTACACCATCCGCACATCTGTGTACACTATCCACACATCTGCGTACCATCATCGACATATCCCTTTTTTCTCGACGATCCTCACCTTTTCATCGACAAATCTTGATGATTTTCCTTTTACCTCGACAGAACTCGATGATCTTCCTTTCACCTCGACAGAACTCGACAATCTTCCTTTTACCTCGATAGATCTCGACGATCTTCCTTCTACCTCAATGGATCTCGATGATCCTTCATTTATCCACGACAGATCTTGACGATCTCTCTTTCTCCTTGACAGATCTTGACGATCTCTCTTTCTCCTCGATGGATCTCGACGATCCTTCCAAGCCCTTAACAGATCTCAAATATTCCTCGACAAATCTACACTCTTCTATTTTCCTCGACCGCTACGACATATCTACGATGAATCCTTCCTTTCCTCGATAGATCTAAGGTTTACCTCGATGAAACTTGTAATCCCTGACTATCCTTCAAGGATCCTTGAACCCAACCCTTAGTCTCTCGCAGATTCTCGATCACGAACCTTAATCACTTGTAGAACTCACAATCTCTTGAGGATCCATGATGGAAACTTCTTCAAATCGCATTCTCGGTTTCTTTTTCTTTTCTCTAGTTTTCTTAAGTGTGGCGACTAGCGTAAATCATCGCGTTTTTGCGTGTGTCCCTCACTAAAGGCGATAATCCCCAATTCAGGTTTTCGCATAAAACCCTAATGATCCACTTAATCACTGAACCTTGGTTGGGCTGGTCCATCGAGCCTGAATCCTGACACTTAGTCGAACAATCCCTGACATTGGTCCAACATTCCTCGAAGTTGGTCTATGAATCTTCGACGTCAGCCCATGAATTCTCAACGTCGGCCCATCATTCCTCGATGTTGGCCCATGGATCCTTGACGTTGGCGCAGGAATCCTCGACGATTTTCAATTCCCTATGAACCTGATTCGATCCTTTCCTTTGCTGTCCAAACATTATCCATTTATGTTCGAACATATCATGTCCAAACACTATTACCTTGACCATTCAACGCGGAATTATCAGAAATGAGCTTCCAGACTCATTTTTCCTCGGATATTCGGATTTCTTAGACCATTTAACCTTCTCCTTGATCATTCTTCACATTCCAACACTGATCCTCAGACTATCTTTATTGGTCCTCAAGGATCCTTGACGATCCTCGACGGAATCATAGGACGCGGGTGTTACAATTCTCCCCCACTTAGAATGAATTCGTCCTCTAATTCAACTATTGGAATCTGTTGCTTGCAATCAATGAATGAATTCTTCCTCTAATTCAATGAATGAATTCGTACCATTGCTTGCAATCTTATTCAAGATTCAATCACAAGTGCCTTTGATACGCCTTTTCCATTGACGAATCAAAAAGTACTTTAACCCAAAATACTCCAATTCTCGGTAACCTCTTACTTCTTTAATGAGCTGAACCTGTCCTATCTCGATTGCAGCCCCTCTTGACTCGATCTCAAATACTTTTTCCTTAGTACTTCTTGAATTAATTCCACAATTCATGATCAAAGTCTCCCATAGACTTGATTCCGGCACTGGATATGTCTTCTCTTAGACAACGTCTACACTCTTCTCAACCTTGACTAGGCGATTTCAAAACTTTCACTCAAATTTTGTCCGACCATTTCCTTGTCAGACTATGTTAATCGTGGATCCGCTGGTACCTTCCAGCGTTCACCAGCGATCCGTTAGTACCATCCAACGTTCGGAAATAGTTTTTGCCTGCAAAGACTTCCAAATTTTTAGGCACACGAACGTTTTTACCTTAGCTTCGAATGAACGTTAACACTTCCTACTGATACGATCCAAGCATTGGACCATCTCTGAATGCTCACACATTTAACCCTTTTCTTCCCAAAAACTTTTGGTTCACACTTTACCTTACAGACTTTTCTTGGATCACACTTTGATTCTTCAACCTTCACTTTTTTCGGATCACACCTTACAAACTTTTCTCGGATCACACTTTGATCAAATCTCCAGATCGCTTGTTGATCCTTCCAAGTTTTTCCACAACATTATGTTCCTCAAGGAACTAGTAGATTCATCACAATCCACATAACATTCCCGGACCACACATGATCCTCACAAACAGTCTCGGATCCCTTAAGATTCTCACATACTGATATATCATGGTTTTTACCCACTTTCAACCATGATATAAGTCCTTTTTCTGAGTCTTTACACTAGTTTTAGAGTCTTTCAGGTTCTTTTCAAGATGTAGGCACATCTAGAGCTAGATTGGATTTATGGAAGCTTTTGAAGCATATTGGATCTGAAGTAGTTCGGAGAACTGAAGCTCAGCATCGATCGCCACCTAAGGAGAATCGATCGACACCATTCGTTTGGAAGAGACACGATTAAAGATCCCAGTATCGATCGATACCATTTACGGTATCGGTCGATACCAGTAATCAGAACGCGCATCAACACCCGATGATTAACTAGAAGTTTTCCTTATTTTCCGAGATAGACTCCTAAACGTGTTTTTAGGTATATAATTAGGTTTTTCAGCCTCTAGAAGATACACTTGATTTTCGGGAGATAGAGTATTCTGCAATTGAGTTTTTGGGAGAAGAACCTCGAACCCTCTTTGTATTCTTACTCTATTTTACTCTATGATATCTATTTATTTCATGATGTTTGTCTCATTCACCATATTTGAGTAGATTCCCTGTTAGGTTTAGGGTTGTTTAAGGATATTTGATGAATTATTAGATCTATTTACTTGTTAAGGAATATCTGTAGAGCTCTTCACCTAGACTTGAGATTAATGCTTAATCTAGCTTCGCGAACTAGAATCTGATGTTAGGTTGATTAATTGGCACGAAAGTGTGATTAGTTTCCTAAACTAGTGTTGGGTGAGCAAAAGACCTACTCGCAAAGAAATTTAGTTTAGGATTTTGTGAACAATTGAACTTGATCGTTAATGCTTGTTTGAATTTATAGAATTTGCAAAGAAATTTGGAATTCTTAGTTTAGACATAGATAGTCTTCGCAACGACAGTTGGTTTTTACATATGTGTTTCAAGTTCAAGAGCGGAGCTTATTTCATTCCTGACGTTTGATTTGATTGATAATTCTGATTTGTCTGCAAACTTCCCTAAGCCTAGCGTGTTTCCCCATTGAATTACTACTTTGTTTTAATTGCCTTATTACTTTTAATTACATTCATTTCGCTCTTGAGTGAGTGAACATCTTGAGTCTTTGTGGTTCGACCCCTAGAATACTACAGCTACTGCTTAGATACTTTAGGGTATTATATTTGAGCATATCAAATTTTGGCGCCGTTCCCGGGGAATCTAATTTCACCATTCGAGAGACCAGAAGAACCAAGAATAAGCAGTTGGCCAATCTATCTAACAAAGAGCTAGCTGAATTAGAGCGCACGATCAGAAAGCAAAAGAAACAAGCAGAGATGAACATTCCGATTGTGCTCGCTCGTGATGAAGCTGGGGTTTTGAGAGATCACTAAGGTCACTTGTGTGACGCGCAAGGGCAGAGACTTGATGCAGAAGGAAACATTATTGCCCCTGCACCGATAGCTAATGAGGTTATCCCACCGGCTGTGCGTGGGAATGTTGGGAATGCTCAGGTTAATCGTGCTAGAACACTTGGGGAGTACAACATACCAGATCAGTTCTATGCAAATCGGTCTGCGATTCGTATTCCAACTTTCCAGAGATATGACTTTGAGCTGAAGCCTGCATACTACAGTCTTGTAGGCCAGCACCCTTTTCATGGCCTTTCTCATGAGCATCCCATGGATCATATTGAGAGGTTCGAAGATTTGGTCACTAGTATCAAATACAATGGAGTGCCAAATGAGTTCCTCTTCTGTAAGCTCTTCCCATATTCTCTTGGTGGAGATGCAGCTTACTGGTTGAAGCAGTTGCCTCCTTGTTCTCTGACCACTTGGGAGGAGACTAAGAATGCGTTTCTGAACAATTTCTATGATGATGCGAGATCTGAAGAGCTCAGGAACAAGATCTCCCAGTTTTCTCAAGGAGCAACTGAGGCATTCAAGGCTGCCTGGGTTCGATTTTGGTCTTATGAAAGGGATTGCCCTCACCACGGTTTCTCACAGGTTTAGTTGTTGGGCATATTCTTCAGAGCGATAGATTGGAGGTATCAGATGGCTTTGGACGCTGCAAGCAATGGAAATTTCAACACCAGGTATCCTGAGGACGCTTATGTGTTGATTGAGAATTTAGCATCTAGCAACAGTACTAAGAATGCATATTTTGAGAGGCAGAAGCAGAATGGGAACATTGATGGATTGCAAATTGCTGAGGTACATGCTAAGCTGGATTCGGTTCACAATCTGTTAATGGACAAGAAGCAGAAGGCAGTGCATTTTGCTGAAGAAGTCGAGAACGTCGATGAAGGGGAAGCAGAGGATGTCAATTACATCGGTGGTAATGGTTTTCAGAATTCGTCGTACAACCGTGGTTTCACCAACAACTCTCAGAGAGGAGGATTCAAGTCTGATTTTAAGTCTGCGAACTTCGGAGCAAACTCATTTGCTCAGAAGCCATTTCAGAACAGTGGGTACACTCACACCTATGGAAATTCATCGTACCAGACACCACCTTCCAAGACTCAGGAAAGCAAAGTTGAAACTATGCTTGAACAGATTCTTGAGGGGCAACAAAAGATGACTGTTGATTTCAATGGAAAGATAGATGCCTTGTACACTGATCTGAATGGAAAAATCGAAGCTCTGAACATCCATCAGAAGAAGCTGGAAACTGCAGAAACAGTTAAGAGACAAGATGGTTTCCTTACGGGAAAAACGGTGAATCCAAGGGAGCACGTTCATGCCATTACTTTGAGAAGTGGAAGAGAGGTCACTCCAGGGTTGAAGAAAACCTACTCTCCTAAGCAGCTCGTCGATCTTGCTAGAGACGACGACGATGAGATTCCTGGAATTGCCCCAGTATCGATCGATACTCACCCAGTATCAATCGATACCACTCAACATCAATTGTTACCCATTCAAAGTTCCACATGACCAGTTGCACAACCACAAGCATCAATCGATACCCCCAGTGTCGATCGATACCCGTCAAGAAATCGACACCCAGTGACTTCCTTACGTCGTTTCCAACGACTTTCATCAAGGGAGCAAAACCATTATTTTTCCCTTAGTCATTCTCCATTGACTTTACTTAATCAATCCCGATGACTGATTGTGTTATGAAACCAACAATTCACACTTAGTCATTCTCCTGATCTCTCAAAACCCCACCTTCATCACGAGCGAGCACAATCGGATTGTTCATCTCTGCTTGTTTCTTTTGCTTTCTAATAGTGCGCTCTAAATCAGCGAGCTCTTTGTTAGATAGATTGGTCAACTGCTTGTTCTTGCTTCTTCTGGTCTCACGATGTTGCATACACCTGAAACACAGAAATTAAATCGCGTAAGAAACAGGAATTAAAAATGAGTATCGATCGATACCTGAAGGGTGTCGATCGATGCTTGACAACTTAGTCAAAATTCTAAAATGAAATCTAAAGGTGAAATTAGAGTCCCTGGCAACGGCGCCAAAATTTGATTTGCTCAAATATAATACCCTATATTATCTAAGCAGTAGATGTAGTATTCTAGGGGTCAAACCACAAAGACTCAAGATTGCCACTCAATAAATTCCAGAATGTGAATTAAGCTAAGCAAAATAAATGTAATCAAAATAACAAAATAATTAAAATCAAGTAGTAAGATCAGTGAGGAAAACGTTAGGCCTAGGGAAATTCGCAGGGAAATCAGAATTGTCAATCAAATAAAATGTCAGGAATAAAATAAGCACCGCTCTTGAACTTGAAACACAGATGTAAAGTAAACCAACTGTCGTTGCGAAAACTATCTATGTCTAAACCTAGAATTCCAAATTTCTTTGCAAATTCTATAAATCCAAACAAGCATTAACGAACAAGTTCAATTGTTCACAAAATCTAAAACCAAATTTCTTTGCGAGTAGGTCTTTTGCTCACTAAACACTAGTTCAGGAAACTAATCACACTTTCGTGTCAATTAATCAACCTAATATCAGATTCTAGTTCAGGAGGCTAGAATAAGCGTTAATCTCAAGTCTAGGTGAAGAACTCTATAGATTTTCCTAACAATTTATCTAATTTAACAATTCATCAAATACCTTTGAATAACCCTAAACCTAACAGGGAATCTACTCAGACATGTTGAATGAAACAACATCATGAATAAAATAGATATCATAAAGTAAAATAGAGTAAGAATACAAAGAGGGTTCAAGGTCCTTCTCCCAAAAACTCAATTGCAAGAATACTCTATCTCCAAGAATCAATGTTTTTCTCCAAGAGGCTGAAAACCCTAATTTTATAACTCAAGCAAGCTTTGGAGTTCATATAAAAAATAAGGAAATCTTCTGTTTCTTTTCGGGTCTTCTGAAGAATGTGCGTTTTGACTATCAGTATCGACCGACACCACTAATGATATCGATCAATACTAGGATCTCTAGTTGTGTTTCTTCTGGATGATGGTGTCGATCGACACTATATGGGTGTCGATCGATACTGAGCTTTCGACTTTGAACTGTTTAACCTCTGAAGTGCTTCAGAAGCTTCGATAAATCCAAACTAGCTCTAATTGCGCCTATTTCCTGAAATGACTCTGAAAGACTCTAAAAATACTTATAAGACTCGATAAAAGGACTTATATCATGGTTAAAAACGGGTAAAAACCATGATATATCAACTCCCCCAGACTTAGTCTTTGCTTGCCCTCAAGCAAACAGAGAACTAAACCAGAGAAAGAGGTTTGAAAACGCGGAGACTCACCTGTTCTTGAAAAATTGTAATGACCCCTCATCTAAGCCTTCTAGATGTCACCTAATCAATTTTAGATCTAACCACCATGTACTTCTCTGTAGACATTCGCAACTTTCCAGATTCCACACATTGTCTCACAACATTAACATACTAAATCCTTCATCGCCGTTTCATCACTGTTGCTGATGTTCAAGAACCTTCTAGACTCTTCCTTATGCGATATCATGACCAAGGAACCACCTAAGTTTCATACTTTGGTATTTTTTCCTCTCCCCCAGACTTATCTCTTTTTATGCTCTTGATTTTGGATTAAGCTTCGCATATACAAATCATGGTTCGAGACGCGAGTATTGATGGTAATTGCCACCGAATCCCCGGTTCTCCCTTCTCAAAGTATCAAAAGTGTTAGGCGAATAACGGGGTCTCGGGAAATGTTCTTACCCCTCGCTTCAGACTTTTGTGTGATCATTCCTTATCCAAGTAGAACAATGAGATCACAGGAAGTGTTCTGATAGGTTAAGAGTGCCATGGCTTTTATGAGGAAGAAACCCAGAAACAGGGGAAGGAAAGCTAGAATCTGGGGCAAGGATCGGATCAAGGGGACAGGGGAAGCTGAAGTGTGAGAGAGACTCTGATTGAAGAAGAGGGTTTATTTACTTAAGTGTTGTCGTTTTGCTTTATGAGAACATATGCTGAGTTGTATTTAAGGAAACCTGAAATGTTTAGGGTTGATATGGAAAAACATTACATTAATCAAAGAGCATCTTAATCTATCTTCTTCGGCCGCACATGTCACTCTCTCTCTTCTACCTCACTTCTCTTCTCTTCACTCTATTTCATCATTCTGTACTTATCAAACTGGTGCTTTCATTGAGAGGTTAGGTAGCGATGACGACGCCGCCTGAACGCCTGAGTGGCTCATCGGAACTCGAGGGTCGTGTGGAGGAAACGCCGCTTCCGGCGGAGACGGCAGAGCAGCGAGAAGCTCGCCATGAAAAGGATATGTTGTGGATGAAGGAGGCCATTATCAGCCTACTTCGTAACCAAGGTTACCACGATCAAAGGGGGGGAACACCTATGGGTTTCTTAACACCCCCAGCCGGGCCTCCTCCTCATTCTCCGGAAACCAGGACAGCGAATGGGGATTCCACGAGACAGGAGAGGTTGGTTCCATTTGCCACGCCTTGGCAAATGGAAGGTTTGTTGCCCGCGCCGCCAGTCTCTCAACGGATTTATTCTCTTCCTCAACGTACGGAGGCTGCGTTTCGAAAGGTAGAGCTTCCTATGTTCGAAGGTAGCAACCCTGATGACTGGTTATTTCGCGTTGAGAAGTGTTTTGCATCGAATCAGACACCAGAGTTTGAGAGTTTGGATCAAGCAGTAGCATGTCTAATGGGACCGGCCGTGACTTGGTGGAGGTTGTCTCAGGGGAGAGAAAATATTACCAATTGGAAGGAGTTTAAGGAGAAATTTAAAGTAAGGTTCAGACCTAGTAGAGGCAGCTCCTCTGTAGATCACTTGCTTAACATAGCCCAGACGAGTACAGTGGACGAGTACAGAGAGAGGTTCGAACAGTTGGCGGTTGAGTTGCCGCAGGTACCGGATGAAGTCTTGGAATCGGCCTTCTTAAAGGGGCTGAAGAAGGCTCTGCGTGACCAAGTTGTCAGGTGTAGGCCGAACAACATGACAAATATAGTGGAGGTAGCTAGGCTCATTGAAGCTCAGGATGGGGAGTTTCCCAGTTATCAAGTGAGAGCTCAGCCGAAGATGGCCACCACTCCATCACTTCACCAACCTGCCAAACCGGTAACCACCAGTTACTCCAGGAGCAATGAGTACAGGAAGCCGCAAGGTAACAATCCTAACCCGTGCCGGAGTTGTGGAGATAAATGGTTCCCAGGACACAGATGCAAGGCAAGACTTAAATGCCTTGAAGTGGAAGAGGACAGTGGGTTAGGAGAGGAAGAGGATGAAGAATCATATGAACAGGGAGTAAGAGAGGAACCACCAGAAAAACAGGAGATCGTGACTCTCCATTCTATGGGAGGTATTACGGCTGAACGATCCATGATGATGAAGGGTAAGGTAGGTGATAAGGAGGTGATAGTTCTGATTGATTCAGGGGCCACGACAAACTTCATTTCAGAGAAATTGGCACCGGAATTGGGGCTGGTTTTTACGGAAACAAAGAGCTTCGGGGTGAGAGTGGGAAATGGACAGGTTTTCAATGGCAAAGGAAAATGCTCGGGAGTATTGCTGGAAATTCAAGGGGTTGACATCATGGAGGAGTTTTTGTTGTTTGAGTTGGGTGAGATTGACGTGGTCTTAGGTTACACTTGGCATGCTACCTTGGGAGACACAAGGATTAACTGGGGACTGCTCACTCTTAGTTGGAAGATTCATAATACTTGGGTGACTATAAAAGGGGATCCCAGCCTCTACAGAGGACAGATTTTTCTGAACGCTATGAAGAGAGTAATACGGAGGAAGGGGGAAGTATATCTGTTAGAACTCAACATGCTTTTCGAGAATTAAAAGCAGCAGTCAAGCACGGTTTGGGCAACCACAATCCAGAAAATTGTGTCACAGTATCAGGTGGTGTTTGATACTCCAACAGGTCTACCTCCAATCCGAGATCGAGAACATGCCATCACCCTGGTAGCAGGAACCTCTCCAATCAATCAATGTCCGTACAGGTACTCTTTTACACAGAAAAATGAGATTGAGAAATTGGTTAAAGAAATGATTGAGGCACAAGTTATTCGACCAAGTGTTAGCCCGTACTCGAGCCCAGTGTTGCTGGTTAAGAAGAAGGATGGTGGATGGAGATTTTGTGTGGATTACAGGGCCCCCAACAAGGCAACCATACCAGACCGTTACCCTATACCCATCATCGAAGAGCTGTTGGATGAACTAGGGGGAGCTACGGTGTTTTCCAAGCTTGACCTGAAATCTGGTTATCACCAGATAAGAGTTAAAGGTTCTGATGTGGAGAAAACAGCGTTCAAGACTCACCAAGGACATTATGAATTCCTGGTGATGCCGTTCGGGCTGACAAACGCACCATCAACTTTTCAATCTGTGATGAATGATCTGTTCAGACCCTACCTAAGGAGATTTGTGCTAGTTTTCTTCGACGATATTCTCATCTACAGTGCTAGCATAGAGGATCATCTCAAACATTTGCAGCTAGTCCTGAGTATCATGAAGCAGCACCAGTTTTTCAATAACGCCAAGAAATGCTCTTTTGGGAACACTGAAATTTCCTACTTAGGCCACATAATATCAAACAGAGGTGTGGAAGCTGACCCGGAAAAAATTGAGGCTATGATGGATTGGCCAGCGCCTAAGAATGTGACAAAATTAAGGGGGTTCTTTGGGTTGACGGGTTACTACCGCAAGTTTGTGAAGAATTACAGGATCATAGCAAGGCCCTTGACAGAGCTGCTCAAGAAGCAAGGCTTTGTGTGGTCGGAGGAGGCAGAGAAAGCTTTCAGGGCTCTCAAGACGGCAGTGACAAGCTTACCCGTACTGGTTTTCCCAGACTTTAAAAAGGAATTCACAATAGAAACTGATGCATCAGGGGCTGGTATTGGAGCAGTGTTATCCCAAGAGAAGCGTCCAATTGCATTCTTGAGCCAGGCTTTCTCATCAATAGGTCGTGTGAAGTCTGTTTACGAGAGAGAGTTATTAGCCATAGTGAAAGCAATAACTAAATGGAAGCACTACTTGACTGGTAGAGAGTTTGTTATTAAGACCGATCAGAGCAGCCTCAAGTATCTTCTTGATCAAAAGGCAGTATCATCGGTGCAACAAAGGTGGGCAGCTAAGTTGATTGGGCTGAACTATAAAATCGAGTACAGACCAGGCATAGAGAATAGAGTAGCAGATGCTCTGTCTCGAAGGCCACAAGAGGAAATTATCACTCAACTTGCCTTGCAGCCACCCCTAAATCTGGATCTGGAAGAATTGAAGCATCAGGTACGATCTGATTCTGAATTAGAAGAAATATTGACAGCATGTGAAGCAGGTGGTCTAGGTACCAAGGATTACAGTGTGGAGAGAGGATTATTGTTCAAGAAGGGATGTCTTGTTATCCCCACTGGGTCGCCCTTTATTCAAAGGTTACTTGAACAGTTTCATGCCAGTGCTATTAGAAGGCTGTCCCAGGAGGTATTCTGGAAAGGCATGAGAAGGGATGTCATGAAGTACATTATGCAGTGCACTGTTTGCCAAGAGAACAAGTACTCCACCTTATCTCCTGCTGGACTGTTGTCACCGCTCCCCATTCCAGAACAGATATGGTCCCATATTAGCATTGATTTCATCGAAGGATTACCTTCCTCAAAAGGGTTCACAGTCATTCTGGTGGTGGTAGATAGACTGAGTAAGTAAGGGCACTTCATTTCGTTAAAACATCCCTTTAACGCTAAAATGGTGGCTGAGGCATTCATCAAGGAAGTGATCAGATTGCATGGGTTCCCGGACAACATTGTATCGGATAGAGATAAGGTCTTCCTCAGTCACTTTTGGTCAGAATTGTTCAAGAATCAGGGAATTACTCTTTCCAGGAGCACAACTTACCATCCTCAAACCGATGGACAGACAGAGGTGGTGAATCGGTGTGTGGAGACATATTTGAGATGTTTTTCTAGTAGGAAACCGACCAGTTGGGTTCACTGGCTGCCTTGGGCTGAGTTCTGGTATAACTCCTCTTATCACACTGCGATTAAAACAACTCCCTTCTTTGCAGTGTATGGACGAGCACCACCGAGAGTAGTGCGATATGGAGAAGTGCCTACAGCCAATGCACAAGTCGAGGAACTGCTGCTGGACAGAGATAGTTTACTGGTTGAGCTCAAAGAAAACTTGGAGATAGCTCAAGCAAGGATGCAGAAATCAGCAAACCAACATAGGAGGAATGTTTAGTATGCCGTGGGTGATCGGGTGTATCTCAAGTTAAGACCTTATAGGCAGACCAGTGTGGTTAGGAGGAGGAGTGAAAAGCTGGCACAACCCTATTTTGGTCCTTATTTGATCGTGGAACGAATGGGTAAGGTGGCCTACAAGCTGCAACTCCCACCACATAGTCAGATTCATCCGGTGTTTCATGTATCCCAGTTGAAGCTTGCAGTCCCTGCTAGCCATTTAGCACAGGAGATCCAAACTTTCCTATCCTCAACCTTGGAGTGGCAACCAGAGCCTGAGCAGCTGCTAGACTGGAGGCGGCCTGAAAAGGGGAACGAAACCGAAGTATTGGTGCAATGGAAGGGTCTTCCTCAGTTTGAATCAACATGGGAGCCGGTTACATCACTAATGGAGCAGTTTCCAACATTTAACCTTGAGAACAAGGTTAGTTCTCTTCCAGGGGGTATTGATAGGTTAAGAGTGCCAATGGCTTTTATGAGGAAGAAACCCAGAAACAGGGGAAGGAAAGCTAGAATCTGGGGCAAGGATCGGATCAAGGGGACAGGGGAAGCTGAAGTGTGAGAGAGACTCTGATTGAAGAAGAGGGTTTATTTACTTAAGTGTTGTCGTTTTGCTTTATGAGAACATATGCTGAGTTGTATTTAAGGAAACCTGAAATGTTTAGGGTTGATATGGAAAAACATTACATTAATCAAAGAGCATCTTAATCTATCTTCTTCGGCCGCACATGTCACTCTCTCTCTTCTACCTCACTTCTCTTCTCTTCACTCTATTTCATCACTCTGTACTTATCATGTTCCTAGCCCTCTGCTCGGCGGAAATCATCTCATCTTTCATGTATTTCATGTATCAACGTGAGTCTAGGGAGAGGTATACCATAATTTTCAAACACATGTGTTTCTTTGTCAGATATGAATGATGAATTAAGTTCATTGAACACCAACCTCAGAAATGAAGTGCAAAATTGGGCTCAGGATTTAGAAGAAATCTGCTGGAGACATGGGTGATCTTAGAGCTGATTCTGTAACACTGGTTGCTTAAAAACAAAGTCAGAGCGATTGATTCAAGCAAAAGTTCATAATCTCCAAAAGTTTTGACTGAAGAAAACAAATTTTTGACTCAAAGATAACTGACTCTAAGAAAAACAAACACAATGTCTGTAACTACCTCCCCCAGACTTAAACAACACTGTCCCCAGTGTTATCTAGCCTAGAGAAAGCAAAAGAAAGCAAAGGAACAGAATGGCTGAAGGGTCTCGTAAAGGTACCGTGTGTTATTTTGGGTATCGATCGACGTTATAACCAGTGTCGACCGATGCTTGCTGAGTATCGACCGATACCAGTAATGTATCGATCGATACGAAGGTCCTATTTCGTGAGACTGAT
Source organism: Crucihimalaya himalaica (assembly GCA_004349715.1). Classification (NCBI taxonomy): domain Eukaryota; kingdom Viridiplantae; phylum Streptophyta; class Magnoliopsida; order Brassicales; family Brassicaceae; genus Crucihimalaya; species Crucihimalaya himalaica. The sequence continues at coordinate 63,193 of SMJT01000157.1, forward strand.
GCCCAAAATCGTGTCGAGAGAGCCAAATGTTAGATGAAGCACTGTTAGATCACTAGAGCACAAGTTAGAAGCAACAAGATCATAAGATATCCATAAGTTCAATGAGTATTGACAATGAGATCTAAAAGTTCAAAACGAAAGACAAACAAAAGGAAAAGAACAGAGGAAGAAATATCATGAAACCCAAGAAACAGAGTCTAATCATTAGAGTCATCAGTGTCGGAGATAACATAGCGGGATGAAGGGCTGGGTGTGGAGGAGTGGGCATCAGTAGATGACATGCAGCGGCAGCGAGAAACAGTCGCCCAAATGATCTGTAAGCTCTCCACGACGTACCGCTGAAAGGAGGCAGTCTCCATCGGCAGATCCGGTGGTGGAGGAAATGAAGGGGCAGGAGCAGATGTCTGGTGGTGCTGTGAACGGCGGGGCTGACTTCCAGCAAAGTCAGCTGCGGGTATGGTATCAGTATCAGTTAGAGTGGATGGGAGGTGTGGCGGAGCGCGTACACATGTAGCCGGAGCAACCGAAAGTAAGCTGGGATCTAGATCGAAGCGCAGCTTGGAGGCATCGCCTGCTATGGTGGTCAGGGCTCGGTTGGGCAGGTACACAAAGAGCTCACCATCGGTCGTAGGAAGACACCAACGGCGGGTAGGCTTCAGCCAACGCATGTGTTGCATATGCAGCTCGTCCATGAGAGAGCGAGCGGTGACAATCGAGAACTCTGAAGTGGAGATGCCAAAATGCTCGAAGAGGGGAGTGAGGAGGCTGCCAACCGACTCGGTCTTCCGCGCAGAAGAGTTGTTGCGTCTAGAGAATGGCTTGGTCTTTAGAGAGATCAGGTGGTGCGCAAAGACAGCTCCCATGTTGACCGCGAGGTTCAACTCGGGCCACTCATATCTATCCTCAGGGATGAGGTCGCCGACAGCCTTGTATAGTAGGATCAGCTCTGATATCCTCAACTTGTTCGGCTCCATCTTGCAAAGTAGAGTGTTGCTCAGAATACGACGAAGAGTGGGATGGCGAACGTCCATCTGCGTCGTAGTGTTGGAGTGGTATGCTCCCAGACCAATGTGTCTCCAGAAGACCTGCACATCATTAAACTGGGGAGGCAGAGCTACCTGCTGGAGATCGCGGTCGAAACCGTAGATGTCGTAGAGGTTGGGGATTGGTAGCCTGTAACGGACCCCTTGAATCAAGAAGGTCAGAGTGCCCTCCAAAGCATTGCGGTGGACCTCTTCCCTGTAGTAAACGCGTGTCGTAGCGAGGAACTGGCGAACAAGGTTGTGGTAGAGATCGTACTCTCCCGAGTATAATGTCCCCAGACCATCTTATCGAGCATGGCGGAAAGATCCACGTCGATACCCAGACAGCGCAATGTGTGAGGATCAATGAAGCGCGTAGGGACCACATCAACACGTAGCCACTCGTTGTAGAACAACGTGTCGTAGTCATCCCACTCTTCGGTGATGGGCTTGTAGATGCAGGCGTCGCTCTCGGTCTCCTCTTTGGGCAAACCCGCCCAGTCACGCCTTGGGATAATCCTCTTCCCTTCCAACTTAGGCCAGGGAGGCCTAGCTTCAACGACAGGGGCAGAGGGAGATGGTGAACGGCGTGGCGCAGCTCTCAGGTCTCTGATGTGGACCTCAAGAAAACTCTGAGGACCTGTGGCATCTGTGAAGCCACCCTTCAGAACTCTGTAACGATCTCTGGTCAGGCAGGCTGTCACGACTCCGGCGTGCCAGAACGATCCACAGAAAGCTTCTACCTCATCTTGGAGACTAAACTCATGGCGTGGTGGGTTGGAACCGGAGGCTTCCGAATGACGTGCCTTCTTGCGGGGAGCCATCTATGAATTAAGACAAAGCCAATACCAAATTACGACAACGTCATACAGATATCACATAAGAGCAGATGAGTAATTCAACAGATATCAACAGATGCATCGTATTCCAACTCAACCATCACTACATGTTGCGATCCTCCCAAGGATAGGCTTACTCTAGATCGGTTGTATGAGATATAGGTTGATAAATCCTTGACTTCAAAGGATTCACACCGAGAGATGCTAAGGCACGAGAATCACTCGAAGTTCCTTAGGCCCAAACGATAGTGAATGATGTGAAACAAGGTGGTGACTACGATGATTGGAGAATCCGAGGAGAAGGATGACAAAGCGTGGCTGTTACACCGAAGATCTTTGTGCCCCTTATCACGAGAAGAACACTCACAATCGATCGGATCGATGGCTGCGTCAAAGAGTTGCGGAAAGACTCTTTGATAAACCGATAAATATTTCTATGAATAACCTTCAAAGAAATAAGAGATGAGAGCATAAAACTCTGAAATATGTTTTTGAATAATAATAATCTGTTTTTGACAAGGGAGAAGAGAAGACATATAAAGGAGAAGGAAGAGTTTAAACACACTCCTCGAAAATGACAAGAGCAAATTACAAGAGAATAATCAATTAAGACCAAAGACTGAATTTAGTGTGTTTACTCCAGCGGAATTCTCTCTTGGTCAGACCGTTAAACGGTGTAAGCCGGTTGCCTCGTTAAAACCTCTATACGGAAAACCCATTGGGACAAAACCGTATACAGGAAAAAGAGTACAACGCAACTTACACAAACGATCAAACCTCAAGAAGAATTCGAAGATAATGAGGTGAGGATCGGGTGCATGAGTTGTTCCTCCTTGATCCGAATGTCCGTAAGTATTTGTTGAACAGCTCCAGCTAGCTTCCTTGCCTTAGATCGGGTGATAGGTCCTTCCGGAATGAGTATAGCATCTTCTTGAGCATCCTCCAATGCCTTTGCGTCCATGATCATATCATCACCCTCCACTTGAAAAGGATTTGTCCTCAAATCGATTTCATCTGCAACATAAGGAATAATATCAGAAACATTGAAGCTAGAACTTATAGAATACTTACCTTGAAGATCAAGTTTGTAGGAGTTGTCGTTGATCCTTTCAAATACAGTGAACGGTCCATCGACTCTAGGTAAGAGTTTGGATTTTCTTTCGTCCGGGAACCGTTCCTTTCTAAGATAAATCCATACAAGATCTCCGGGTTCAAAAACCTTCTTGCGTCGTCCCTTATTTGCATGTTTACGGTAAAGTTCCGTTTTGTGTTCGATGTTTGCCTTGGCCTTCTCATGCATTTGTTTCACCATTTCAGCTCTTTTGTTACCATCCAAACTTACACGCTCACTCAAAGGTAAAGGGGTTAAATCGAGAGGAGTAAGTGGATTAAAACCATAAACAAGTTCAAAAGGCGAAAACAAAGTAGTAGAATGTTGTGCATGATTGTAAGCAAATTCTATATGAGGCAAACAATCTTCCCATGACTTAAGGTTCTTTTTAATGAATGTTCTCAAAAGCGATCCTAAAGTCCTATTAACAACTTCCGTTTGACCGTCGGTTTGCGGATGACATGTAGTGGAGAAACACAATTTAGTTCCTAATTTCGACCAAAGGGTCTTCCAAAAGTAACTCAAGAACTTAGTGTCTCTATCCGAAACTATAGTCCTAGGCATCCCATGCAAACGCACAATTTCCCTAAAGAACAAACTAGCAATATTAGATGCATCATCGGTTTTATGACATGGAATAAAATGCGCCATTTTCGAAAACCGATCAACAATCACAAAGATGGAATCACTACCCTTTCTAGTCCTAGGCAATCCTAAAACAAAGTCCATAGAAATGTCAGTCCAAGGCGCGCTAGGAATGGGTAAAGGAGAATACAAACCTTGGTTTTGGAGTTTGGATTTGGCATACTTACAAGTTGTGCAACGGCTACAAATTCTTTCAACATCTCGCTTCATGTGCGGCCAAAAGAAGTGATCTTGTAAGATGTGAAGAGTTTTGGCAATGCCAAAGTGTCCCATCAATCCACCTCCATGTGCTTCCCTAATAAGAAGATCTCTCAAAGAGGAGTTAGGAATACATAGTCGGTTCTCGTAAAACAAGAATCCGTCACTTTGATAATATTTTCCATTAGCGAATTTAGCACAAGAGAGAAAAACTTCCTGGAAATCAGAATCAGATGCGTAAGCCTCCTTGATCATTTCAAATCCAAGAACCTTGGCGTCAAGTGTAGAGATCAAAGCATACCGGCGAGACAAAGCGTCGGCAACTACATTTTCTTTTCCTTGCTTGTATTTGATGACGTAAGGAAATGTTTCAATGAATTCTACCCAACGTGCATGTCTCTTGTTCAACTTTTGCTGGCTCTTGAGATGTTTAAGAGATTGATGATCCGTGTGAATAACAAACTCCTTCGGCCATAAGTAATGTTGCCAAGTTTGGAGTGCTCGGACTAAAGCGTAAAGTTCTTTGTCGTAAGTCGAGTAATTGAGCATTGCTTCACCAAGCTTCTCACTGAAGAAGGCCACGGGTTTCTTCTCTTGCATAAGCATAGCACCTATACCAATACCAGATGCATCACATTCGATTTCAAAAGTTTTAAGAAAATCCGGTAAAACAAGAAGAGGGGCATGAGTAAGTTTATTTTTCAAAAGTTGGAAGGCGTCCTCTTGAACTTGTTCCCAACGAAATCCCACGTCCTTCTTGATTACTTCAGTCAAGGGTGCGGCAATGGTACTGAAGTCACGGACAAATCGTCTATAGAATCCGGCTAAACCGTGAAAGCTTCGCACCTCGCCAACGGTCTTAGGGCTTGGCCAATCTCGGATGGCCTTGATCTTGTTTTCATCGACCTGTATACCCTGAGAGCTAACAACAAAACCTAAAAAGACAACGTTATCCGAACAAAAAGAGCATTTCTTCAAGTTACCAAATAAACGTTCCTTCCTAAGCACGTCTAGCACCAACCGTATATGTTCAACATGTTCGTCTAGGTTTTTGCTATAAATTAAGATGTCATCAAAATACACAACCACAAAAACACCAATATAAGACCTGAGAACATAATTCATTAAACGCATAAAGGTGCTAGGTGCGTTGGTTAAGCCAAACGGCATGACAAGCCATTCGTATAAGCCATGTTTAGTTTTAAAAGCGGTTTTCCACTCATCACCTTCCTTCATTCGGATTTGGTGATAACCACTTTTCAAATCTATTTTTGTAAATAATCTAGAACCATGGAGCTCATCTAACATATCGTCTAACCTTGGTATTGGATGACGGTATTTTACCGTAATGTTGTTTATGGCGCGACAGTCGACACACATTCGCCAAGTACCATCTTTTTTTGGAACGAGTAAGACGGGCACAGCACATGGGCTCATGCTCTCACGTATATGACCTTTAGCCATCAGTTCGTCAACTTGACGTTGGAGCTCCTTAGTTTCAACGGGATTAGTCCGGTAAGCCGGCCGGTTCGGAAGAGCGGATCCGGGTGAAAAATCGATTTGGTGCTCAATACCACGGATTGGTGGTAATTCACTTGGACCGTCCTCTGGAAAAACATCAGCATATCCCTGCAAAAGAGAAGACACACTGCTCGGGATATCCGGCTTAGGGTCAGTCATGCTTGTAAAAGCATCCCTAAAAACTAACAAAACAAACGGTTGCCGAGAAATAAAAGCATCTTTAAGTTCACTCGGCTTAACAAGTAAGGATTCAGTTATGGGCATTTTATCATTTGTTTTAGAACCCTTATTCTTATCTTGATCAGACTTAGAGCTTAAAGAATTACTTACATTGCTTTTTTGTTCAAGTCTAAGTTGATCACAATATACCTCATGTGGCGTCAATGGTACAAGGGTGATCTTTTGGCCCTTGTGTTCAAAGGAGTGCTTGTTTGTAAACCCATTATGGATGGCTCTACGGTCAAATTGCCACGGTCGTCCAAGAAGGATATGACCAGCCTCCATTGGTAGCACATCACACACAATTTCATCATCATAGCGGCCGATAGTCAAAGGAACCGTAACTTGCTTGGTGACTTTGAGCTGCCGTTGGTTGTTTAACCATCTAAGGTTATATGGCCGTGGATGTTTCTTGGTCTCCATACCTAGCTTTTCCACTAAGGTAGTGCTAGCAACGTTAGTACAACTTCCGCCATCAATTATTAGACTACATACCTTGCCTTTGACGTTGCAACGAGTATGGAAGAGGTTTTCGCGTTGTTCGTTTTCAATGACCGGCTCTTGGGCAAGGAGAACACGTCTGGCTACAAAGAGTTCACCATCAACAGCATGCTCCTCATATTCATCATAGATAGGCTCGGTCTCAATTTCTTCTTCCTCATCGGTAACAACTTCACCGCTTTCTAGTATCATCATGGTTCGGGCATTCGGGCACTTATTCGCATAATGTCCTTTGCCTCTGCATTTAAAACATTCAATATCACGGTTACGAACAGAAGTAAACTCAACCTTACTCTTGAAGTCATGGCTGCTAGTGCTCGGCTTAGAGTCGGTTTTAGGTCTAAGGTCGGTTCGGGGAGGGTAAGTCGGTTTGTCTCCTCTTGTGTAGTTCGGTTTAGTAGGATATTGTGGTCGTGAGGCGCTTCTTCTCTTGAGTTGTTTCTCAGCTAAGACAGCCTTATGCAACATTTCCTCTAAAGTCTCATACGATTGCATTTCCATGCGATCTTGTAGTTCTCGGTTCATGCCGGCTAGGAATCTCGCCATGGAAGCATCACGGGATTCGTCTATGTCACCTTTAAGCATAAGCTTCTCCATTTCTTGAAAATAATCCTCAACACCTTTACTTCCTTGAGTAAGTGTTCGCAAACGTTGGTGGAGCTCACGGTGGTAGTGGTTCGGCACAAATCGTCTTTTCATTAGATTGAGCATTTTTGTCCATGTCTCAATGGGGTTTTCACTATTGCGTCTCTGGCTAGTAACAATTTGATCCCACCAATCAATAGCATAGTCATGGAATTCGGTAGCGGCTAGGCTCACTTTCTTTCGGTCCGAAAAGTTTTGACAATCAAACACAAGTTCCACCTTCTTTTCCCACTCAAGGAAAGCGTCCGGGTCGTTCTTGCCATAGAACGGTGGAATACGAAGTTTCAATCCTCCTAGGTCATCGTTTCGTCTTCTGGCCGGTGGATGTCTCAGTTGGTTCTCATTGGAGGAATACCCTTGTTCGTAGAACAGGTTACCGTGCAACTCCTCACGCCTTGGCCTATCTCGTCGATGTCTTACCGGTGCGTGGTAACTTCCTCACCCATCACTCTGATCTGATCTAATTCCAGTAACTGTATTGACGTCTTGTTGTCTTTCTCGTCTTCTGGGTATACGGACTTCTAGTACAGCCATACGGTTTCTCAATTCATGTAGGAGTTGAGTGATGTCGTCGACTTTTTGGTTCATAGTGGACTCACGTTCACGTCTAGGCCGGGAATTCTCAGCTTTACTCTCTTCGTCCGACATATTATACCTCACAAAAGATCAAACAACTAGTAAATGTATGCAAGTTTGAAGGGTAAGTCAAAAGAATCAACTAAAACCCTAATCGACAGCTTTGTTTGATCGGACAGAATAAAATATCAAATCACGTTCAAAAATTCTGAAATCAATTTAAACAAATACTAGACTCTTCCTAGTTTCCAAAACAGTTGATTTCACAATTTTATCTATCACCAATTATTTATGAAAATTCGGGCAAGTGAACAGTCAAATTTGATTTTAAAAGATGAAGAGTTAGGAATGGGTTCACCGATTTTCTCTTGAGCAAGGAGCTCTGATACCTCCTAAGGATAGCCTTGCTCTAGATCGGTTGTATGAGATATAGGTTGATAAATCCTTGACTTCAAAGGATCCACACCGAGAGATACTAAGGCACGAGAGACACTCGAAGATCCTTAGGCCCAAACGATAGTGAATGATGTGAAACAAGGTGGTGACTGCGATGATTGGAGAATCCGAGGAGAAGGATGACAAAGCGTGGCTGTTAAACCGAAGATCTTTGTGCCCCTTATCAACAGAAGAACACTCACAATCAATCGGATCGATGGCTGCGTCAAAGAGTTGTGGAATGGCTCTTTGATAAACCGATAAATATTTCTATGAATAACCTTCAAAGAAACAAGAGATGAGAGTATAAAACTCTGAAAAGATTTTTGATTAAAAATAAAATGATGTGTCTTTGACAAGGGAGAGGAGAAGACATATAAACGAGAAGGGAAAGTTTAAACACACTCCTCGAAAATGACAAGAGCAAATTACAAGAGAATAATCAACTAAGACCAAAGACTGAATTTAGTGTGTTTACTCCAGCGGAATTCTCTCTTGGTCAGACCGTTAGAAAGTGTAAGTCGGTTGCCTCGTTAAAACCTCTATACGGAAAACCCATTGGGACAAAACCGTATACAGGAAAAAGAGTACAACGCAACTTACACAAACGACCAAACCTCAAGAAGAATTCGAAGATAATGAGGTGAGGATCGGGTGCGTGAGTTGTTCCTCCTTGATCCGAATGTCCGTAAGTATTTGTTGAACCGCTCCAGCTAGCTTCCTTGCCTTAGATTGGGTGATAGGTCCGTCCGGAATGAGTAGAGCATCTTCTTGAGCATCATCCAATGCCTTTGCGTCCATGATCATATCACTACATATTAACAAATTTGCTCATGTTAAGTCATCCAATTCCTCTAGAGCTATTCACGAAAGGAGGCAATGCATGAAACCAAAAACAGAGGAAACAGAAATCACAACATTCCAAACCTGCCAACGAATCTAAGAGTTAGGGTTTCGAGTGCATTACCTTATGGATCGAGAGAGTGAGTGGTAGGATGATAATGAGGGCAAAAATCCAAGTGGAATAGGATTTAAAATCGAGCAAAATGGTTAAGAAATGGAGAAATGGTGAGAGAGAATCGAATGGAGCGGCAGCGTCGATCGATGGAGGAGTGAGGGAGAGAAGAGCAAAACCCGAGGGTTTTATAGAAAAAACTTACATGGGTGTTGGGTATCGACCGATACCGTAAGTGCTATCGATCGATGCTTGCATCATGATAGCACAGTTTTTCTATGGTCTCAATATCGATCAAGACTTCCTGGGTGTCGATCGATGCTTGTCATCTCAACCTGGTTCACGTGAAGACACAAGACAAAAACAAAAAAAAAAATCAAAGGAAAAACTTATGTACAGACTCACCAGTGGGTTGCCTCCCACCAAGCGCTTGTTTAATGTCCTTAGCTTGACATTGGGATCATTCAGGCAGCTGGTGGTTCAGCCAGAGGCATTATGTGGCCATCTAGAATGGTGGCTTTCGCCCAATAGTGTTTCACCCGCTGCCCATTGACAATGAATTCTTTTCCCTTAGCATTCACCAACACGACTGCACCGTGTGGACGGATTGCCTTGATTGTGAAGGGACCTGACCAACGAGAACGCAATTTCCCAGGAAATAACTGTAAACGAGAGTTATACAGAAGTACCTGGTCATTCCGTTCAAAGTGGCGAGAAAGGATCTTCTTGTCGTGATAGGCTTTAGTTCTTTCCTTGTACAACTTGGAGTTCTCATAGGCGAGGTGTCTGATCTCATCCAACTCATTTAGTTGAACCAATCGCCTTTGACAGCAGTCTTGATGTCGAAATTCATCAATTTGGTAGCCCAGGCTGCTTTGTGCTCGATCTCAACTGGAAGATGACACGCTTTCCCGTACAGCAAATGGAATGGTGTGGTGCCGAGTGGTGTCTTGAAAGTGGTCCGGTAAGCCCAAAGAGCGTCGTCGAGCTTCACTGCCCAATCTTTCCATGTTGCTCCAACTGTCTTTTCCAGAATCTCCTTGATCTGTCTGTTGGAGACCTCGACTTGTCCGCTGGTCTGAGGGTGATAAGGTGTGGCGACGCGATGATGCACGCCATACTTTCTCAGCAGCTTCTCGAAGATTTTGTTGATAAAGTGAGTGCCACCATCACTTATCACAACCCGAGGTACTCCAAATTGAGGGAAGATAATGGTCTGGAACAATTTCAGAACGACGGAAGAGTCGTTGGTAGGACTAGCAATTGCTTCCACCCATTTGGAGATGTAATAGACGGCGACCAAGATGTACTTGTTCTGTCGCGATGGAGGGAACAGTCCCATTAAATCAATGCCCCAGCAATCTAAAACTTTGACATCGAGAATGAAGTTATGTGGCATCTCATGTCGCTTGCTGATCTTCCTTCTTCTCTGACACACATCGCAATGTGAGATAAAAGCGTGAGCATCCTTGAACAGTGTAGGCCACCAAAAACCAGCTTGCAGAAACTTAGAAACCGTTTTGAATGTGGCAAAGTGCCTAGCATACTCAAATCCATGGCAGTGATACAGAATATCCGGCACCTCAGTCTCAACGATACATCTTCTGTAAATCCCATCAGAGCAGTGTTTGTACAGGTAGGGTTCATCCCAAAAGAAACGTCTGACATCTCGCATAAATTTCTTCTTAGCATACTTTATGAGATGCTTTGGTTCATAATCTGCAGCAAGATAATTAGCTATGTCAGCATACCAAGGCTCAGTACGAGTAGTGACAGTCAAAGATTCCTCAGCAGAAGAGTGATCCGCAGTCGATACAGCACTGGAGGATAGCTGGTATCGACCGACACTAAAGGAGTGTCAATCGATGCTGACATTTTGGACGCGGGGAGATTGCAAGATCTCGTGAAGGTGTCGATCGATACTAGTGGGGTGTCGATCGATGCTTACGTTTTGCACTGGAAGAGTCGTAGCAGCAGAATTGAGTCGAATTCCAGTTTCGATGAAATATATATTTTCCTCAGGTAAGGAATCATCAATGGGAACGGTGTCATCGATCCTCATTTACGAGAGATGGTCTGCAACTCCATTCTCCACTCCTATCTTATCCTTAATCTCGATGACAAAACCTTGGAGCAGTAGAACCCAACGGCAGAGGTGAGGCTTCATATCCTTGTTCTGCAACAGATACTTCAGAGCAGCATGGGCTGTATGAACGATCACCTTACTCCCAATCAAATAAGAACGAAATTTCTCAAAAGAGAAAACAACGGCGAATCTTAGTTCTTTTGAGCTTTATCCAATGTTCTGCTGGCATAGTATATGACATGAAGCTTTTTGTCCTTCCTCTGTCCCAAAAATGACCCAACTGCAAAATCGCTCGCATCGCACATGATCTCAAAGGGGAGGTTCAAATCGGGTGGCTGAACAATAGGAGCAGTAACCAACGCCTTCTTGATCTGTTCGAATGCGACGTGACACTCTGGTGTAAAATCGAAGGTGACATCCTTACATAGAAGAGCAGTAAGTGGACGAGCTAACTTGGAGAAATCCTGAATGAATCTGCGATAGAATCCGGCGTGACCAAGGAAACTCCGAATTTCCTTCACAGATGTTGGTGGCAGGAGGCTTGTCATAACTTGAATCTTAGCCTTATCAACTTCGATTCCAGCCTTAGAAACCTTGTGTCCCAAAACTATGCCCTCTTGGACCATAAAGTGACATTTCTCCCAGTTCAGAACTAGATGTTTCTCTTCGCATCGCTGAAATACCTTGCATAAATTATCTTGGCAGCCTTTAAACGAAGACCCAGAAAGTGAAAAGTCATCCATATACACCTCCATGAACTCTTCGATCATATCTGAGAAAATTGACATCATACATCTCTAGAAGGTGGCTGGAGCGTTACACAACCCAAACGACATTCTCCTCTAAGCGAACGTGCCGTAGGGACATGTGAACGTCGTCTTCTCCTGATCATCTGGATGTATCGGGATCTGGAAAAAGCCTGAGTATCCATCCAGGAAGCAGTAGTAAGGGTGACTTGCCAACCTCTCCAGCATTTGATCGATGAATGGCAATGGGAAGTGGTCTTTCCTTGTAGCAGCATTCAACTTCCTGTAATCAATACTCATGTGGTGCCTAGTGATCGTTTGTGTCGGGATCAGCTCCTCATTTTCGTTCTTTACCACAGTGAATCCTCCTTTCTTAGGTACAACATGAACCGTACTGACCCAACTGCTGTCGGAGATGGCGTAGATGATCCCTGCTTCCAGAAGTTTCATGATCTCTTTCTTCACAACTTCCTTCAGATTCGGGTTAAGCCTCCTCTGATGTTCGAATGAAGCTTTCGACTCATCCTCCAAATGAATCTGAGGCATGCACAGATCTTGTGATATACCTGAAATGTCATCAAGATGTCGCTTTGCTCAGCAGTAAAGCGACATCTGCGTTGTTTAAAGAAGAATTAACAATCATAGGATATGTGGAGTTAGGGCCAAGAAAAACGTACCTCAGATTGGTGGGGAGTGGTTTAAGATTGAGTTTAAGAGCTCTCTCTTCACTCCAACCGCCGAACGAATCAGACCTGGCACGAGGGATAGCCAGCTCCTCTGGTAGAAATAGCTGGTGTCGATCGATGCTTTCGGTGGTATCGATCGATGCTTCAACATTTCTGTCAAGGATTGTGGCGTACCCAGTAGCAACCTCGCTAGAATCTATCTCTGTTTGAGCTGATCACACCAGTGCTCTCTCCAACGGGTTCTCAGGGTGTAGCCGCATGAAGTACTCATCCTATATGTCACTGAAGGTATTGATGAAGAATGTCTGCCCATCAATGGTTGGCTTCTTCATCATTTTGTCCAGGTTGAAGGTAATGATCAGATCACCAATGTTAAGGGATATTCTCCCATTCTTGCAGTCGATCAGAGCGCCTGCTGTGGCTAGAAAAGGTCTCCCTAAAATCAGTGGATCTCTAGGCTCAGCGTCGTACTCCAGAACAATGAAGTCAGTCGGGACTAAGCAGTCTCCGATCGTAATCAGAACGTCCTCGAGTAATCCTTCGGGAAATCAAACTGAACAGTCAGCAAGGATTAAAGAGATCCTTGTAGGTGTGAAGTCTATCATCCCCATTCTCTTAGCCACTGAGTACGGCATGAGGTTGACACTAGAACCGAGATCGCAAAGGGAGCGTTCGAAACGTTCAGTGAAGATTGTGCAATCCAATAGGAAACTTCCAGAGTCTGGCAGTTTTTCTGGGATCTTGTTGAGCAGCATCACGCTGCATTCGTGAGTAATCCTCAGCACTCCTTCCTTAAGATTCACATTACTCGACACCATCCGCTTGATATACCTTCTAAAAGCTGGTGAAGTCATAATAGCATCGACGAACGGGAGTTCAACAACCAACTTCTCTAGCATTGCTTTGCATCTGTCTTCTTCTTCTCTCCCAGTGGTTCCTGTGGACTGCTTCCTCTCAATGTCTGGACTGGTATTGATCGACAATGGATGAGAGTCGATCGATGCTTGTGGTTTTGCAACTGGTCCTGTAGAATGTTGAACGGGTGTCAATCGATGATGGTGGGTATCGACCGACACCAGATGAGTATCTATCGATACTGGTGTAATTACAAGAATGTCATCGTCGTCAAGGTAATGGCGTGAACATGTTCCCTTGGATTATCCGTCTTTCTTGGAAGGAAACCATCTTGTCTCTTAACTGTTTCCGCAGTTTGGAAAACTTGAGTTTCCACCTTCTTCTGATGAATGTCAAGGATCTGCTCAAGCATGGATTCAACTTTGCTGTCCTGAGTCTTGGGAGGTGGGGTCTGGTAAGATGAATTCCCATAAGTGGGAGTGTACCCATTGTTCTGGAATGGTTTCTAAGCAAAGGAGTTTGCTCCGAAATTCGTGGACTTAAAATCAGACTTGAATCATCCTCTCTGAGATTTGTTGGTGAAATCGCGGTTATACGACGAATTCTGAAATCCATTACCACCAATGTAGTTGACATCTTCTGCTTCACCTTCATCGACGTTCTCGACTTCTTCAGCAAAATTTACTACCTTCTGCTGCTTGCCCATCAACAAATTGTGAACCAAATCCAGCTTCGCATGTACCTCAGCAATCTGCAGTCCGTCGACGTTCCCATTCTGCTTCTTTTGCTCTTAGTCGGCGTTCTTGGTGCTTGGTTTTTACCCACTTTCAACCATGACATAAGTCCTTTTTCTGAGTCTTTCTATTAGTTTTAGAGTCTTCCAGGTTCTTTTCAAGATGTAGGCACATCTGGAGCTAGATTGGATTTATGGAAGCTTTTGAAGCATATTGGATCTGAAGCAGTTCGGAGAACTGAAGCTCAGCATCGATCGACACCTGAGGAGCATCGATCGACACCATTGTTTGGAAGAGACACGATTAAAGATCCCAGTATCGATGGATACCAATTACAGTATCGGTCGATACCAGTAATGAGAACGCGCATCAAGACCCGAAGATAAACCAGAAGTTTTCCTTATTTTTCGGGATAGATTCCTAAACGTATTTTAGGTATTTAATTAGGTTTTTCAGCCTCCAGAACACAGACTTGATTTTCTGGAGATAGAGTATTCTGCAATTGAGTTTTTAGGAGAAGAACCTTGAACCCTCTGTGATATCTATTTATTTTAATTTATGATATCTATTTATTTCATGATGTTTGTCTCATTCACCATGTCTGAGTAGATTCCCTGTTAGGTTTAGGATTGTTTAAATGTAATTGATGAATTATTAGATCTTATTTACTTGTNCAACCTCTCCAGCATTTGATCGATGAATGGCAATGGGAAGTGGTCTTTCCTTGTAGCAGCATTCAACTTCCTGTAATCAATACTCATGTGGTGCCTAGTGATCGTTTGTGTCGGGATCAGCTCCTCATTTTCGTTCTTTACCACAGTGAATCCTCCTTTCTTAGGTACAACATGAACCGTACTGACCCAACTGCTGTCGGAGATGGCGTAGATGATCCCTGCTTCCAGAAGTTTCATGATCTCTTTCTTCACAACTTCCTTCAGATTCGGGTTAAGCCTCCTCTGATGTTCGAATGAAGCTTTCGACTCATCCTCCAAATGAATCTGAGGCATGCACAGATCTTGTGATATACCTGAAATGTCATCAAGATGTCGCTTTGCTCAGCAGTAAAGCGACATCTGCGTTGTTTAAAGAAGAATTAACAATCATAGGATATGTGGAGTTAGGGCCAAGAAAAACGTACCTCAGATTGGTGGGGAGTGGTTTAAGATTGAGTTTAAGAGCTCTCTCTTCACTCCAACCGCCGAACGAATCAGACCTGGCACGAGGGATAGCCAGCTCCTCTGGTAGAAATAGCTGGTGTCGATCGATGCTTTCGGTGGTATCGATCGATGCTTCAACATTTCTGTCAAGGATTGTGGCGTACCCAGTAGCAACCTCGCTAGAATCTATCTCTGTTTGAGCTGATCACACCAGTGCTCTCTCCAACGGGTTCTCAGGGTGTAGCCGCATGAAGTACTCATCCTATATGTCACTGAAGGTATTGATGAAGAATGTCTGCCCATCAATGGTTGGCTTCTTCATCATTTTGTCCAGGTTGAAGGTAATGATCAGATCACCAATGTTAAGGGATATTCTCCCATTCTTGCAGTCGATCAGAGCGCCTGCTGTGGCTAGAAAAGGTCTCCCTAAAATCAGTGGATCTCTAGGCTCAGCGTCGTACTCCAGAACAATGAAGTCAGTCGGGACTAAGCAGTCTCCGATCGTAATCAGAACGTCCTCGAGTAATCCTTCGGGAAATCAAACTGAACAGTCAGCAAGGATTAAAGAGATCCTTGTAGGTGTGAAGTCTATCATCCCCATTCTCTTAGCCACTGAGTACGGCATGAGGTTGACACTAGAACCGAGATCGCAAAGGGAGCGTTCGAAACGTTCAGTGAAGATTGTGCAATCCAATAGGAAACTTCCAGAGTCTGGCAGTTTTTCTGGGATCTTGTTGAGCAGCATCACGCTGCATTCGTGAGTAATCCTCAGCACTCCTTCCTTAAGATTCACATTACTCGACACCATCCGCTTGATATACCTTCTAAAAGCTGGTGAAGTCATAATAGCATCGACGAACGGGAGTTCAACAACCAACTTCTCTAGCATTGCTTTGCATCTGTCTTCTTCTTCTCTCCCAGTGGTTCCTGTGGACTGCTTCCTCTCAATGTCTGGACTGGTATTGATCGACAATGGATGAGAGTCGATCGATGCTTGTGGTTTTGCAACTGGTCCTGTAGAATGTTGAACGGGTGTCAATCGATGATGGTGGGTATCGACCGACACCAGATGAGTATCTATCGATACTGGTGTAATTACAAGAATGTCATCGTCGTCAAGGTAATGGCGTGAACATGTTCCCTTGGATTATCCGTCTTTCTTGGAAGGAAACCATCTTGTCTCTTAACTGTTTCCGCAGTTTGGAAAACTTGAGTTTCCACCTTCTTCTGATGAATGTCAAGGATCTGCTCAAGCATGGATTCAACTTTGCTGTCCTGAGTCTTGGGAGGTGGGGTCTGGTAAGATGAATTCCCATAAGTGGGAGTGTACCCATTGTTCTGGAATGGTTTCTAAGCAAAGGAGTTTGCTCCGAAATTCGTGGACTTAAAATCAGACTTGAATCATCCTCTCTGAGATTTGTTGGTGAAATCGCGGTTATACGACGAATTCTGAAATCCATTACCACCAATGTAGTTGACATCTTCTGCTTCACCTTCATCGACGTTCTCGACTTCTTCAGCAAAATTTACTACCTTCTGCTGCTTGCCCATCAACAAATTGTGAACCAAATCCAGCTTCGCATGTACCTCAGCAATCTGCAGTCCGTCGACGTTCCCATTCTGCTTCTTTTGCTCTTAGTCGGCGTTCTTGGTGCTTGGTTTTTACCCACTTTCAACCATGACATAAGTCCTTTTTCTGAGTCTTTCTATTAGTTTTAGAGTCTTCCAGGTTCTTTTCAAGATGTAGGCACATCTGGAGCTAGATTGGATTTATGGAAGCTTCTGAAGCATATTGGATCTGAAGCAGTTCGGAGAACTGAAGCTCAGCATCGATCGACACCTGAGGAGCATCGATCGACACCATTGTTTGGAAGAGACACGATTAAAGATCCCAGTATCGATGGATACCAATTACAGTATCGGTCGATACCAGTAATGAGAACGCGCATCAAGACCCGAAGATAAACCAGAAGTTTTCCTTATTTTTCGGGATAGATTCCTAAACGTATTTTAGGTATTTAATTAGGTTTTTCAGCCTCCAGAACACAGACTTGATTTTCTGGAGATAGAGTATTCTGCAATTGAGTTTTTAGGAGAAGAACCTTGAACCCTCTGTGATATCTATTTATTTTAATTTATGATATCTATTTATTTCATGATGTTTGTCTCATTCACCATGTCTGAGTAGATTCCCTGTTAGGTTTAGGATTGTTTAAATGTAATTGATGAATTATTAGATCTTATTTACTTGTTAGGGAATATCTATAGAACTTTTCACCTAGACTTGAGATTAATGCTTATTCTAGCCTCGCGAACTAGAATCTGATGTTAGGCTGATTAATTGACACGAATGTGTGATTAGTTTCCTGAACTAGTGTTTGGTGAGCAAAAGACCTACTCGAAAAGAAATTTGGTTTAAGGTTTTGTGAACAATTGAACTTGACCGTTAATGCTTGTTTGAATTTATAGAATTTGCAAAGGAATTTGGAATTATAAGTTTAGACATAGATAGTCTTCGCAACAACAGTTAGTTTACTTTACATCTGTGTTTCAAGTTCAAGAGCGGAGCTTACTTCATTCCTGACATCTGGAATCTATTGAGTGAACATCTTGAGTCTTTGTGGTTCGACCCCTAAAATACTACAGCTACTACTTAGATACTTTAGGGTATTATATTTGAGCATATCAAATTTTGGCGCCGTTGTCGGGGACTCTATTTTCACCATTAGATTACGGTTTAGAATTTCGATTAAGTTGTTGAGCATCGATCGACACCCTTCAGGTATCGATCGATACTCGTTATTAATTTCTATCACTTACGTGATTTGATTTCTGTGTTTCAGGTGTATGCAGCATCGAGAGACCAGAAGAAGCAAGAACAAGCAGTTGACCAATCTATTTAACAAAGAGCTAGCTGAATTAGAGCGCACGATCAGAAAGCAAAAAAAACAAGTTGAGATGAACAATCCGATTGTGCTCGCTCGTGATGAAGTTGGGGTTTTGAGAGATCAGGAAGGTCACCTGTGTGATGCGCAAGGGCAGAGACTTGATGCAGAAGGAAACATTATTGCCCCTGCACCGTTAGCTAATGAGGTTATCCCCACGGCTGTGCGTGGGAATGTTGGGAATGCTCAGGTTAATCGTGCCAGAACACTTAGGGAGTACAACAGACCAGATCAGTTCTATGCAAATTGGTCTGTGATTCGTATTCCAACTTTCCAGAGAAATGACTTTGAGTTGAAGCCTGCATACTACACTCTTGTAGGCCAGCACCCTTTTCATGGTCTTTCTCATGAGCATCCCATGGATCATATTGAGAGGTTCAAAGATTTGGTCACTAGTATCAAATACAATGGAGTGCCAAAAGAGTTCCTCTTCTGTAAGCTCTTCCCATACTCTCTTGGTGGAGATGCAGCTTACTGGTTGAAGCAGTTGCCTCCTGGTTGAAGCAGTTGCCTCCTGGTTCTCTGACCACTTGGGAGGAGACTAAGAATGGGTTTCTGAACAATTTCTATGATGATGCGAGATCTGAAGAGCTCAGGAACAAGATCTCCCAATTTTCTCAGGGAGCAACTGAGGCATTCAAGGCTGCCTGGGTTCGGTTTCATTCTTATCAGAGGGATTGCCCTCACCACGGTTTCTCACAGGTTCAGTTGTTGGGAATATTCTTCAGAGGGATCGATTGGAGGTATCAGATGGCTTTGGACGCTGCAAGCAATGGAAATTTCAACTCCAGGTATCCTGAGGACGCTTATGTGTTGTTGATTGAGAATTTAGCATCGAGCAATAGTACTAAGAATGCAGATTTTGAGAGGCAGAAGCAGAATGGGAACATTGATGGATTGCATATCGCTGAGGTATATGCTAAGCTGGATTCGGTTCACAATCTGTTAATGGGCAAGCAGCAGAAGGCAGTGCATTTTGCTGAAGAAGTCGAGAACGTCGATGAAGGGGAAGCAGAGGATGTCAATTACATCGGTAGTAATGGTTTTCAGAATTCGTCGTACAACCGCGGTTTCACTAACAAATCTCAGAGGGGAGGATTCAAGTCTGATTTTAAGTCTGCTAACTTCGGAGCAAACTCCTTTGCTCAGAAGCCATTTCAGAGCAGTGGGTACACTCGCACCTATGGGAATTCATCCTACCAGACACCACCTCCCAAGACTCAGGAAAGCAAGTTGAAACTATGCTTGAACAGAATCTTGAGGGGCAACAAAAGATGACCGTTGATTTCAGTGGAAAGATGGATGCCTTGTACACTGATCTGAATGGAAAAATCGAAGCTCTGAACATCCATCAGAAGAAGCTGGAAACTCAGGTTGCTCAGACTACAGAAACAGTTAAGAGACAAGATGGTTTCCTTCCGAGAAAAACGGTGAATCCAAGGGAGCATGTTCATGCCATCACTTTGAGAAGTGGAAAAGAGGTCACTCCAGGGTTGAAGAAAACCTACTCTCCCAAGCAGCTTGTCGATCTTTCTCTCGACCCCCTGCCAAATCTAAGAAAGAGATAGAAGAAGCTAGATGCAGAGCAATGCTGGAAAAGTTGGTTGTTGAACTCCCGTTCGTAGATGCTATCATGACTGCACCAGCTTTCAGAAGGTACATCAAGAGGATGGTGTCAAGTAATGTGAATCTTGAGGAAGGGGTACTGAGAATCACCCACGAGTGCAGTGCAATTCTTCTCAACAAAATTCCTGAGAAATTACCAGACCTTGGAAGTTTTGTATTGGATTGCACAATCTTCACTAAGATGTTCGTACGTTCCCTTTGCGATCTTGGTTCTAGTGTAAACCTCATGCCGTATTCAGTAGCTTAGAGAATGGGGATGACAAACTTCACACCTACTAGGATCTCCCTGATTCTTGCTGACCGCTCTGTGCGATTTCACGAAGGATTGCTTGAGGACGTTCCGATTACGATTGGGAACTGCTTGGTCCCAACTGATTTCATTGTCCTCGAGTATGATGCTGAACCAAAAGATCCACTGATTTTGGGCAGACCTTTCCTAGCTACATTTGGCGTCCTAATCGACTGCAAGAATGGGAGAATATCCCTCAACATTGGTGATCTGATTATGACCTTCAACATGGAAAAGATGATGAAGAAACCAACCATAGATGGCCAGATATTCTTCATCGACACCTTCAGTGAACTATCAGATGAGTACTTCATGAGATTGCATCCTGAGAATCCTTTGGAGAGAGCGTTGGTTTGCTCAGCTGAGACAGACATAGTTCTTATTGAGGTTGCTGCTGGTTATGCCATGATCCTTGACAAAATTATTGAGGCATCGATCGATACCACAGAGAGCATCGATCGATACCATCCTTTTCTTCCCGCGGAGCTGGTAGTCTCTGGTGATAGATCTGATTCGTTCGACGATTGGAGTGAGGAGAGAGCTCCTAAACTCGATCTTAAACCACTCCCAGCTAGTTTGAGGTATGTTTTCCTTGGCCCTAACTCTACATACCCAGTGATTGTAAATTCTTGTTTGAACAACGCAGAGGTCGCCTTACTGCTGAGCAAACTGCGCAAGTATCGCAAAGCTCTCAGCTATTCTCTTGATGACATTTCAGGTATATCACCAGATCTGTACATGCATCGGATTCATTTGGAGGACGAATCGAAAGCTTCGATCGAGCGTTAGAGGAGGCTTAACCCGAATCTGAAAGAAGTGGTAAAGAAAGAGATCTTGAAACTTCTCGAAGCAGGAGTCATCTATGTCATATCTGACAGTAGTTGGGTCAGTCCAGTTCATGTTGTTCCTAAGAAAGGAGGATTTACAGTTGTAAAGAATGAGAAAGATGAGCTGATTCCAACGAGAACAATCACCGGGCATCGCATGTGTATCGATTACAGGAAGCTGAATGCGGCGACAAGGAAAGATTATTTCCCATTGCCATTCATTGATCAAATGCTGGAGAGGTTGGCAAGTCACCCATACTACTGCTTCCTGGATGGATACTCAGGTTTTTTCCAGATCCCTATACATCCAGATGATCAGGAGAAGACAACGTTCACTTGTCCCTACGGCACGTTCGCATACAAGAGGATGTCGTTTGGGTTGTGTAATGCTCCAGCCACATTTCAGAGATGTATGATGTCCATTTTCTAAGATATGATCGAGGAGTTAATGGAGGTCTTTATGGATGATTTTTCTGTTTATGGATCTTCATTTAAGGGATGCCTGGACAACTTATGCAAAAGGTACTTCAGAGTTGCGAAGAGAAACATCTGGTTTTGAACTGGGAGAAGTGCCACTTTATGGTCCAACACGGCATTGTTCTGGGACACAAGGTTTCTAAGGCTGGGATTGAAGTTGATAAGGCTAAGATTCAGGTCATGACAAGCCTCTTACCACCTGCATCGGTGAAAGAGATTCGGAGTTTCCTTGGTCACGTCGGGTTCTATCGCAGATTCATTCAGGATTTCTCCAAGTTAGCCCGTCCACTCACTGTTCTTCTATGTAAGGATGTCACCTTCAATTTTACACCAGAGAGTCTCGTCGCGTTCGAAATGATCAAGAAAGCGTTGGTTACTGCTCCTATTGTTCGGCCACCAGATTGGAATCTCCCTTTTGAGATCATGTGTGATGCGAGCGACTTCGCAATTGGATCAGTTCTGGGACAAAGGAAAGACAAGAAACTTCATGTCATAAACTACGCCAGCAGAACACTGGATGACGCTCAAAAGAACTACAGTACCACAGAGAAGGAGCTACTTGCTGTTGTGTTCTCTTTTGAGAAATTTCGCTCTTATCTGATCGGAAGTAAGGTGATTGTTCATACTAACCATGCTGCTCCTAAGTATCTGCTGCAGAATAAGGATCTGAAACCTCGTTTGTGCCGATGGGTTCTACTGCTTCAAGGGTTCGACATCGATATCAGAGATAAGAAAGGAGTGGAGAATGGAGTCGCAGACCATCTCTCACGAATGAAGATCAGTGATGACGTCCCCATTGATGATTCCCTGCCTGAGGAGAAAATTTACTTCATTGAGACTGGATGTCGACACAGCTCTGACTCGATTTTGCCACTACAAAAGACGAGCATCGATCGACACTACAGAAGCATCGATCGATACCCTCACGAATTGCTACAGTCGGTTCAAGATGCAAGCAATTGATCGACACCTCTATGGTATCGATTGATACCAGCCATTTTTCACTACTGATTTGTCTGCAGATCAGTCTGATACAGAGGAATCTTTTGCTGTCACTTCTCCTGCTGAACCTTGGTATGCCGACATAGCCAATTACCTTGCTGCTGACTACGAACCAAAGCATCTCATGAATTATGCCAAGAAGAAGTTTATGAGAGATGTCAGACGTTACTTTTGGGATGAACCATATATGTACAAGCACTGTTCTGATGGGATTTACAGAAGGTGTTTAGCTGAATCTGAGGTGCCAGAAATTTTGTTTCATTGCCATGGATCTGAGTATGCTGGGCACTTCGCCACATTCAAAACAGTTTCTAAGGTTCTGCAAGCTGGTTTCTGGTGGCCTATAATGTTCAAGGATGCTCACGCCTTCATCTCTCATTGTGATGTGTGTCAGAGAAGAGGGCAGATCAGCAAGCGACATGAGATGCTACAGAACTTCATCCTTGAAGTCGAAGTCTTTGACTGCTGGGGTATTGATTTTATGGGACCATTCCCTCCATCGCGACAGAACATATACATATTGGTCGCCGTCGATTACGTCTCTAAGTGGGTAGAAGCAATTGCTAGTCCTACCAACGATTCTGCCGTGGTCCTGAAACTGTTCAAGACCATTATCTTCATTCGTTTTGGAGTACCTAGAGTTGTCATAAGTGATGGTGGTACTCACTTCATCAACAAGATCTTCGAGAAGCTGCTGAGAAAGTATGGCGTACACCACCGCATCGCCACACCATATCACCCTCAGACCAGTGGACAAGTAGAGGTCTCCACAGACAGATCAAGGAGATTTTGGAGAAGACAGTTGGCACTACACGAAAGGATTGGGCGCTGAAACTCGACGACGCTCTTTGGGCTTACCAAACCGCGTTCAAAACGCCACTTGGCACCACGCCTTTCCATTTGCTGTATGGGAAGGCATGTCATCTTCCAGGTCAGATCAAGCACAAAGCAGCCTGGGCTACCAAACTATTGAATTTCGACATGAAGTCTGCTGCTCAAAGGCGATTAGTTCAACTAAATGAATTGGATGAGATCAGACACTTCGCCTATGAAAACTCCAAACTGTACAAGGAAAGGACTAAAGCCTATCACGACAAGAAAATCCTTTCTCGCCACTTTGAACCAAATGACCAGGTGCTCCTATACAACTCTCGTTTATAATTGTTTCCTGGGAAATTGCGTTCTCGTTGGTCAGGACCCTTCACAATCAAGGAAGTCCGCCCACACGGCGCAGTCGTGTTGCTGAATGCTGAAGGAAAGGTGATGTGAGCATGACCAGGAAGGAACCTAAACCAAAGGAGCAGCTTGTACCTGAGCAAGGAGAAGCTACGGAAGAATCTACAGAGCACCAAGAATCTGAAGAAGAAGAAGAAAGCTTGCAAATCGCCAATGGCCCCATTACTCGGTCCAAGCAAGCCAAACTTAAGACAACACTACAACACCTTCTCAACACCATCCAGGCCAGTTTAGTGTGTGCTAATCCATCCACATTGGTTGTGATTCAAGCCACCTAAACCTCATCAAGAGAGGTGCCTTGGATTGCACTCTTTTTCCCTCCTCTTAGTTTTGTCCCAATGGGTTTTCTAAGAGAGGTTTTTACAGAATCAGCTCTAAGATCGACTAATGAAAAATTCAAAGACTAACAAGCTGACTACAAAACACCCGTATCTCCAGCAAATTTCTTCTAAATCCTGAGCCCAATTTTGCACTTCACTCCTGAGGTTGGTATTCACTGAACTTGATTCATCATTCATATCTGACAAAGGAACCCATGCGTTTGAAAATTATGGTATACCTCTCCTTGACACACATTGATGCATGAAAGATGAAATGATTTCTGCGAGTAGAGGGGTAGGAACACTTCATGTGACCCTTTTTCTACTTGGATAAGGAATGATCACACAAAAGTTTGAAGCGAGGGGTAGGAACATTTCCGAGACCCCGTTATCGCATAC
>SMJT01000157.1:91592-128883 GCA_004349715.1 Crucihimalaya himalaica
CAGGTTTTTAATGAGGCAAGCCCAAGGTACTTTACCAAAGCCTCTTGATGAACCAAGCCCCATTCCATCCTATCTAATCACGTCATTTAAACATTTAAGTTTAAGTTTTAAGTTTAGTCTTCTTTCTTAATGTTTTGTAATTTCCTAGTTTTCTCGTAAAATGTCTTGGAGGTTTCCTAGGAGTCTTTGTCTACTCCTATGCACCTCCTGGATACTATATGTACTCTCTTGTATCTCTTTTCTAGATCATACAAACATTTTAATATCAATCATCTCTTTTCAATCTTGTTTGATCATCTCTTGAATCCGAAATTTGGATCTATTCCCATTTCCTTCAAAAGCCGAATTCTAAGGGTTTCTCCACACCCCTTTAGAAGTTTCACTTCGTTTCACCTCTTGCTCAACATGTCTGGTCTTCATCATTCATACCGAGCAAGCTGATTGTCCAAGGATCTTCCACCATCCTTGAGAAGTATCCCTCCTTCCACACAAGTTCTCGAAAGCATCCGTTTCAAGTTCACAAATCAATATTTCTTAACTTCCGCATCCACTTTCGATTTGCTGACATTTGCACAACCTCTTGGAGACGTTCAGGGACTTGATCCTATCTAGGATCACATCAAGTGGTATCAGAGCCCACTCCAAACCAGGTTGTACTCTTTCAACTCTTCACATTCTCGCAAAATTCAATTTGTGTCTTTTCGTTTCTATTTGCGATTTATGATGAATGTTTTTGGGTTTGTTTCCTGTTAGAACTTGTTCTTAAGACTTAATAGACTTAGGAAATCCAAGTAAAAACGTTTCAAAACGAATTTAAAAGTTTTAGACTCATCAATTCCAAACCGGGTTTCATAGGTCTAGAAATCGATTTTTTGCTAAGGTTTTGCTTGGTCGACTTTTGATACTTTGAGAGGGGAGAACCGGGGATTTGATGGCAATCACCATCAATACTCGCGTCTCAAACCTTGATTTGTATATGCAAAGCTTAATCCAAATCAGAAGCATAAAAAGAGATAAGTCTGGGGGAGAGGAGAATCATATCAAGGTATTAAACTTGGGTAGTTCCTTAGTCACGATATCGTATGAAGAAGAATCTAGAAGGTTCTTGAATGTCAACAACACTGATGAAACGACAATGAAGGATTTATTATGATTGATGCTGCGAAATAATGTGTGGATACTGGGAAGCTGTAATTGTCTACGGAGAAGTACATGGCGGTCAGATCTGAAACTGTTTAGGTGATAACTGGGAGCTTGGAAAAGGGGTCATTACTATGTCTCAAGAAAAAGGTGAGTCTCCATGTTTTTCAAACCTCTCTTTCTGTTTGGTTTTCTGTTTGCTTGAGGGCAAGCAAAGACTAAGTCTGGGGGAGTTGATATATCATGGTTTTTACCCACTTTCAACCATGATATAAATCTTTTTTCTGAGTCTTTCTAGTAGTTTTAGAGTCTTTCAGGTTCTTTTCAAGATGTAGGCACATCTGGAGCTAGATTGGAATTATGGAAGCTTTTGAAGCATATTGGATCTGAAGCAGTTCGGAGAACGGAAGCTCAGCATCGATCGACACCTGAGGAGCGTCGATCTACACCATTGTTTGGAAGAGAGACGATTAAAGATCTCAGTATCGATCGATACCAATTACAGTATCGGTCGATACCAGTAATCAGAACGCGCATCAAGACCCGAAGATAAACCAGAAGTTTTCCTTATTTTTCGGGATAGACTCCTAAACGTATTTTAGGTATTTAATTAGCTAGGTTTTTCAGCCTCCAGAACCCAGACTTGATTTTCTGGAGATAGAGTATTCTGCAATTGAGTTTTTGGGAGAAGAACCTTGAACACTCTTTGTATTCTTACTCTATTTTACTTTATGATATCTATTTATTTCATGATGTTTGTCTCATTCACCATGTCTGAGTAGATTTCATGTTAGGTTTAGGGTTGTTTAAAGGTAATTGATGAATTATTAGATCTGATTTACTTGTTAGGGAATATCTATAGAGCTTTTCACCTAGACTTGAGATTAATGCTTATTCTAGACTCACGAACTAGAATCTGATGTTAGGTTGATTAATTGACACGAAAGTGTGATTAGTTTCTTGAACTAGTATTTGGTGAGCAAAAGACCTACTCGCAAAAAAATTTGGTTTAGGATTTTGTGAACAATTGAACTTGACCGTTAATGCTTGTTTGAATTTATAGAATTTGCAAAGGAATTTGGAATTATAAGTTTAGACATAGATAGTTTTCGCAACGACAGTTGGTTTACTTTACATCTGTGTTTCAAGTTCAAGAGCGGAGCTTACTTCATTCCTGACATTTGATTTGATTGATAATTCTGATTTGCCTGCAAACTTCCCTAAGCCTAACGTCTTTCCCCCATTGAATTACTACTTTGTTTTAATTGCCTTATTACTTTTAATTACATTCATTTCGCTTAGTTTAATTGATATTCTGGAATCTATTGAGTGAACATCTTGAGTCTTTGTGGTTTGACCCTTAGAATACTACAGCTAATGCGTAGATACTTTAGGGTATTATATTTGATCATATCAGTGTTGTTGCTAGATGCCAAGTTCTCAATCAGTACGTAGGCGTATGTAGTCTTTGTGGTTCCATTGCTTGCAGCATCCAAAGCCATCTGATACCGCCAATCGATCCCTCGGAAGAAGATACCCAATAACTGAACTTGTGAGAAACCGTGGTGAGGACCAAAATCGAACCCAAGCAGCCTTGAATGCCTCAGTTGCTCCCTGAGAAAACTGGAAGATCTTGTTCCTAAGCTCTTCGGATCTCGCATCATCATAGAAATTGTTTAGGAACGCATTCTTAGTCTCCTCCCAGGTAGTCAGAGAACCAGGAGGCAACTGCTTTAACCAATAAGCTGCATCCCCACCAAGAGAGTATGGGAAGAGCTTACAGAAGAGGAACTCATTGGGCCCTCCATTGTACTTGATACTAGTGACCAAATGTTTGAACCTCTCGATATGATCCATGGGATGCTCGTGAGAAAGATCATGAAAAGGGTGCTGGCCTACAAGAGTGTCGTATGCAGCTTCAGCTCAAAGTCATTCCTCTGAAAAGTGGGGAAACGAATCGCAGACCGATTGGCATAGAACTGGTCCGGTCTGTTGTACTCCCAAGCGTTCTGGCGCGATTAACCAGAGCATTCCCAGCATTCCCACGCACGGCCGGTGGGAAAATCGCATTAGCTAGCGGTGCAGGAGCAGCAACATTTCCTTCTCCATCAAGCCTCTGTCCCTGCTCGTCACACAGGTGACCTTCCTGATCTCTCAAAACCCCAGCTTCATCACGAGCGAGCACAATCAGATTGTTTATCTCTGCTTGTTTCTTTTGCTTTCTAATAGTGCGCTCTAAATCAGCTAGCTCTTTGTTAGATAGATTGGTCAACTGCTTGTTCTTGCTTCTTCTGGTCTCACGATGTTGCATACACCTGAAACAAAGAAATTAAATCGCGTAAGAAACAGGAATTAAAAACGAGTATCGATCGATACCTGAAGGGTGTCGATCGATGCTCGACAACTTAGTCAAAATTCTAAACTGAAATCTAATGGTGAAATTAGAGTCCCCGGCAACGGCGCCAAAATTTGATATGCTCAAATATAATACCCTAAAGTATCTAAGCAGTAGCTGTAGTATTCTAGGGGTCGAACCACAAAGACTCAAGATTGCCACTCAATAAATTCCAGAATGTGAATTAAGCTAAGCAAAATAAATGTAATCAAAAATAACAAAACAATTAAAATCAAGTAGTAAGATCAATGAGGAAAATGCTAGGCCTAGGGAAATTCGCAGGGAAATCAGAATTTTCAATCAAATAAAATGTCAGGAATAAAATAAGCACCGCTCTTGAACTTGAAACACAGATGTAAAGTAAACCAACTGTCGTTTCGAACACTATCTATGTCTAAACCTAGAATTCCAAATTTCTTTGCAAATTCTATAAATTCAAATAAGCATTAACGAACAAGTTCAATTGTTCACAAAATCCTAAAGCAAATTTCTTTGCGAGTAGGTCTTTTGCTCACCAAACACTAGTTTAGGAAACTAATCACACTTTCGTGTCAATTAATCAACCTAATATCAGATTCTAGTTTGCGAGGCTAGAATAAGCGTTAATCTCAAGTCTAGGTGAAGAACTCTATAGATTTTCCTAACAATTTATCTAATTTAACAATTCATCAAATACCTTTGAATAACCCTAAACCTAGCAGGGAATCTACTCAGACATGTTGAATGAAACAAACATCATGAATAAAATAGATATCATAAAATAAAATAGATATCAAAGAGGGTTCAACGTCCTTCTCCCAAAAACTCAATTGCATGAATACTATATCTCCAAGAATCAATGTTTTTCTCCAAGAGGCTGAAAAACCTAATTTTTTAACTCAAGCATGCTTTGGAGTTCATATCAAAAATAAGGAAATCTTCTGTTTCTTTTTGGGTCTTCTGAAGAATGTGCGTTCTGACTATCGCTATCGACCGACACCACTAATGGTATCGATCGATACTAGGATCTCCAGTTGTGTTTCTTCTGGATGATGGTGTCGATCGACACTATATGGGTGTCGATCGATACTGAGCTTTTGTCTTCGAACTGCTTCAGCTCCGAAGTGCTTCAGAAGCTTCGATAAATCCAAACTAGCTCCAATTGCGCCTAATTCCTGAAAAGACTTTGAAAGACTCTTAAAATACTTATAAGACTCGATAAAAGGACTTATATCATGGTTAAAAATGGGTAAAAACCATGATATATCACTAGATCACTCTTGGATCAAGTATCTTAATAAGTTCATCAATACTTGTTCTTAGCATTTTTACATCACCATTGCTTATCCATAGCAATTCCAACTTAACAAATGCTTAACCTTTACATTCTTTGCATTACCATTGCTTTTCCTTAACAATTTTCACATTACCATTGATTTTTCTTAGTAATTCCCGCGTAACAGATGCTTTTCCTAAGCATCCTCCACGTTACCAATGCCTTTCCTTAGCATTCACCACATTACTAATGTTTTTCCTTAGCACTTTTCCGTGTTGAATCCTTTTCCTTGGAACTTTCCACGGTCTAATGTTCTTCCCTTAGCATTGCTTCCTTTGTCTAATCCTTTAGACTCGTCTTTTTCCTTTCAAGACTTTGTCCTAGAACCATCAATGCTCTTTCCTTGAGCTATTCGCGTCCTGTCCTAGAACCAACTCTGCTCTGATACCAAATTGAAACACCCCGACCCAGTACCATGTACCGGATCAACTCTCGGCCATAAAAATCCAAGAGTAACATTAACACGGATTTACCAATATTTTTGTTTTCTTTTAATAATCCACATCAAGTGAACATTTATCCATGCTACTTGACTAACTTGAAAACTTACCTTCGTCATACCTTAGCCACTCTTAGGATTCTATCCACTTGTCCACGTACGCCCACGTAAATCCTTGTCAGCCGTCCACGTTTCGGCTCCCATTTCCTCGAGCATCCTTCAACAGCTCCTGAACATATCATCCTTGAACCGACTACCACCGTGTCATCCAACAAAATCCCCTTTGTACTTAGTTATTCAACCAACCACCCCACATAATCAAGCACAAAGAGAGATATGCTCGGAGTTGGCACCGCGCCGAACATCAACCACGTTTCTTCACTTCTTAGATAGCTCACCGTGGACACCATCACCTTTGATATGATTACCGAATGTCACCACGAACACTAATCGATCACCACTTATCCTTAATCACAAATTGTCTTTGATCATCACTCGATCATCACAGTCCTCGTACACCATCCACACAGTCCACGTACACCATCTGCCCAGTCCACGTACACCATCTGCACATTGCGTACACCATCCGCACATCTCCGTACCGTCATCGACATATCCCTTGTTTTCCTTGACGATCCTCACGTTTCATTGACAGATCTCGACGATCTTCCTTTTACCTCGACAGATCTTGACGATGTTCCTTTTAACTTGACAGATCTCGACGATCTTCCTTTTACCTCGATGAATCTCAATGATCTTTCATTTATCCATGATAGATCTCGACGATCTCTCTTTCTCCTCAACAGATCTCGATGATTTCCTTTTACTTTGATAGATCTCGACGATCCTTCCTTGCGCTTGACAAGTCTCGACGATTCCTCGATAGATCTACACTTTCCTCGTACCGTTTTGACAGATCTTCGATGATTATCTACATATCTTCTATTTTCCTCGACCGCTGCGACAGATCTACAATGAATCCTTCCTTTCCTTGATAGATCTACGGTTTCCCTCAATGAAACTTGTAATCCCTAACGATCCTTCAAGGATCCTTGAACCCAAACCTTAGTCTCTAGTAGATTCTCGATCACGAACCTTAATCACTCGTAGATCCTCACAATCTCTCGAGGATCCATGATGGAAACTTCTTAAAATCGCATTCCCGGTTTCTTTTCTTTTATATAGTTTTGTTCAGTGTGGAGTCTAGGGTTAATCATCAGGTATTTGCATGTGTCCATCACTAAAGGCGATTATCCTCTATTTAGGGTTTCGCATAAAACCCTAATAATCCACTTAATCACCGAACCTTGGTTGGACCGGTCCATCGGGCCTCAATCCTGACACTTAGTCTAACAATCTTTGACATTGGTCCAACAGTCCTCGAAGTTGGCCCATGAATCTTTGACGTCGGCCCATGAATCTTCGACGTCGGCCCATCATTCCTCAACATTGGCCCATGGATCCTCGACATCGGCCCAGGAATCCTTGACAATTTTTGATTCCCTACGAACCTGATTCGATCCTTTCCTTTTCTGTCTGGACATTAATTCATTTCTGTCCGAACATACCATGTCCAAAGATATCCTGTCCGAACACTATTCCCTCGACCATTCAACGCAGAATTATAGGAAATGAGCTTCCAGACTCATTTTTCCTCGGACATTCGGATTTCTTAGACCATTTAACCTTATCCTTGATTATTCTTTGCATTCTAACGCTGATCCTTGGACCATCCTCGTTAGTCCTCGAGGATCCTCGATGATCCTCGACGGAATCATTGGACGCGGGTGTTAAAATTCGCTTCTAGTTCCTTATAAAACTCCATTTATCATTGATTCAACTCCGTGTTCTTGTTCTACAAATTTCCTGAGTCATTTCTTGTATTAGCTCAATTACACTCTTGTTTACGAGCCTATAAGAGTTTCGCTTCTAGTTCCTTGTAAAACATAATTTATCGTTGATTAAATAAATGTTTAGTTTTTCTACAAAGGATTGTTTTAATCTTCAAATTTTCTGATTCCTTCCTTGTATTAGCTCCCTTAAATAGTTGTTTACGAGCCTATAAGAGCTTATATTCTAGTTCATTGTAAAACTCTATTTATCGTTCATTTAATAAGTGTTCTGCTTTTCTACAAAGGATTGTCTTTGTGTTCTTGCTCTTCAAAGTTTCTAATTATTTTCTTGTATTAGCTCCATTAGACCATTGTTTACGAGCCTATAAGAGCTTAGCTTCTAGTTCATTGTAAAACTCCATTTATCGTTGATTAATTAATATTCAGTTTTTCTGCAAAGGATTGTCTTTGTGTTCTTGCTCTTCATAGTTTCTGATTCTTTTCTTGTATTAGCTCCACTAGACCATTGTTTACAGACCGAAAAGAGCTTAGCTTCTAGTTCAATGTAACACTCCATTTATCGTTGATTCAATGATGTTCAATTTTTCTGCAAAGGATTGTCTTTGTGTTCTTGCTCTTCAATGTTTCTAATTCTTTTCTTGTATTAGCTCCACTAGACCATTGTTTACAAGCCTATAAGAGCTTAGCTTCTAGTTCATTGTAAAACTCCATTTATCGTTGATTCAATAATGGTCACTTTTTCTACAAAGGAATGTCTTTCTGTTCTTGTTCTTCATAGTTTCAGATTCTTTTCTTGTATTAACTCCACTAGACCATTGTTTACAAGCCTATAAGACCTTAGCTTCTAGTTCATTGTAAAACTCCATTTATCGTTGATTCAATGATATTCATTTATTCTACAACGGATTGTCTTTGTGTTCTTGTTCTCCACATTTTCTAATCCTTTTCCTGTATTAGCTCCATTAGACCGTTCTTTACGAGCCTAAAAGAGCTTAGCTTCTAGTTCATTGTAAAACACCATTTATTGTTGATTCAATAAATGTTCAGTTTTTCAACAAAGGATTATCTTTGTGTTCTTTTTCTTCAATGTTTCTTATTCGTTTCTTGTATTAGCTCCATTAGCATTTCCTAACAAATCTATAAGAGCTTAGCTTCTAGTTCATTGTAAAACACCATTTATCGTTGATTCAATAAATGTTCAGTTTTTCAACAAATTATTGTCTTTGTGTTCTTTTTCTTCAAAGTTTCTTATTCTTTTCTTTTATTAGCTCCATTAGACCATTTTTCACAAGCCTATAAGAGATTACCTTCTAGTTCATTGTAAAACACCATTTATCGTTGATTCAATAAATGTTCAGTTTTTCTCTAAAGGATTGTCTTTGTGTTCTTGTTCTTCAATAAACAATCAATGGTGTTTTTACACCATTTACACCTTACCTTCTATTTCATTGTAAAAACACCATTGATCGTTTATTCAATATATGTTCAGTGTTTCTAAAAAGGATTGTTTTTGTGTTCTTGTTCTTCAAATTTTCTGATTCTTTTCTTGTATTATCTCCATTAGACCGTTGTTAAAGAGACAATAAGAGCTTAGCTTGTAGTTCATTGTAAGACTCCATTTTTCGTTCATTCAATAAGTGTTCTGCTTTTCTTCAAAGAATTATTTTTGTATTCTTGTTCTCCAAATTGTTTTATTATTTACCTGTATTAGCTCCATTAGACCGTTGTTTACAAGCTTATAAGAGCTTAGCTTCTAGTTCATTGGAAAACACTCCATTATCGTTGATTCAATAATATTCAGCTTTTCTATAAAGGGTTGTCTTTGTGTTCTTCCTCTCTGATCTTTCTGATTCTTTTCTTGTATTATATTGTTGCTTACGAACATATAAGAGTTTAGCTTTTAGGTCATTGTAAAACATCATTTATCGTTGATTCAATAAATGTTTAGTTTTTCTACAAAGGATTATCTTTGTGTTCTTGTTATTCAAATTTTTGGATTCTTTTCTTGTGTAAGCTCCATTGGACCATTGTTTACAAGCCTATAAGAGATTAGCTTCTAGTTCATTCTAAAACTCCATTGTTCTTGTACCTCAAATTTTCTGATTCTTTTCTTGTATTAGCTGCTTTAGATTGTTGTTTATGAGCCAATATGAGCTTAGCTTCTAGTTCATTCTCTATTTATCGTTGAATCAATAATTTTAAGTTTTTCAACAAAGGATTGTCTATGTGTTATTGTTCTCCAAATTTTCTGATTTATTTCTTGTATTAGCTCCATTACACCGTTGTTCACGAGCCAATATGAGGTTAGTTTCTAGCTCCATGTAAAACACCATTTATTGTTGATTTAATAAATGTTCATTTTCAACAAAGGATAGTCTTTATGTTCTTGTTCTTTAAATTTTTTGATTCCTTTCTTGTATTAGCTCCATTAGACCGTTGTTTACGAGCCTATAAGAGCTAAACTTCTAGTTCATTGTAAAACTCCATTTATTATTCAGCCAACAAATGTTCTGCTTTTCTACAAAAGATTGTTTTTGTATTCTTGTTCTCCAAATTTTCAGATTCTTTTCCCGTATTAGCTCCATTATAATGTTGTTTACGAGCCTATAAAAGCTTAGCTTCTAGTTAAATGTAAAAAAACATTTATCGTTCATTCAATAATATTTAATTTTTTTACAAAGAATTGTCTTTGTGTTCTTGTTCTCCAAATTTTCTTATAAGTTTCTTGTATTAGCTCCATATGACCGTTGTTTACAAGCTTATAAGAGCTTAGCTTCTGGTTCATTGTAAAATCCATTTATCATTCATCCAATAAGTGTTCTACTTTTCTACAAAGGATTTTTTTGTGTTCTTGTTCTCCAAATGTTTTTATTCTCTTCTTGTATTAGCTTCATTAGACTGTTGTTTACGAGTATATAAGAGCTCAGATTCTAGTTCATTGAAAAATACAGTTTATCGTTTTTATTCATTAAATGTTTAGTTTTTCTTCAAAGGATTATCTTTGTGTTTTTGTTCTTCAAATTTTCTGATTCTTTTCTTGTATTAGCTCCATTGGACCGTTGTTTTTAATCCTATAAGAGCTTAGTTTCTAGTTCGTTGTAAAATCTCCATTTATCGTTCATTTAGTAAATGTTATGATTTTCTACTAAGAATTGTCTTTGTGTTCTTTTTCCCGAAATTTTCTGATTATTTTCATGCATTAGCTCCATTATAATGTTGTTTACGAGGCTATAAGAGCTTACCTTCTACTTCATTGTAAAACTCCATTTATCGTTGATTCAATAAATGTTCTGCTTTTCTACAACATTGTGTTCCTGTTCTCTAAATTTTCTGATTCCTTTTTCTTGTATTAGCTCTATTAGACCTTTGTTTACAATAATATTAGTTTTACTACAAAAGATTGTCTTTGTGTCTTGTTTTCCAAATTTTCTGAGTCTTTTCTTTGTAATAGCTCCATTATACCGTTGTTTACAAGCCTATAAGAGCTTAGCTTCTATTTCATGGTAAAACTTCATTTATCGTTGATTCAATATTATTCAGTTTTTCTTCAAAGGATTGTATTTGTGTTCTTGGTCTCTAAATTTTCTAATTATTTTCTTATATTAGTTCCATTAGACCGTTGTTTAAGAGCCTACAAGAGTTTAGCTTCTAGTTCATTGTAAATCACACTTTATCATTTATTCAATAAATATTCAGTTTTTCCACAAAGGGTTGTCTTTGTGTTCATGTTCTTGTCTTTAGGATCTTTGTGTAAAATCCCATTTTTTCTAGTCAGTCTTCTTGTTTTTATGTGATTTTTGGATCAATCGCAAACTCCATCTTCATCTCTATAAAAATCAGAAACACCAATGTTGGCTAGACATCCTTACAACACTCCAACCGGACCACCGCACCCAAAACCGAACCAAAAGGTGGATTCATGCAGAACAGCCAACTTCTTTTCTTTTTGGCCTAAATTTTTCATCAAAGTTTCAACGACCGAAATATTTTATCTTCTTATTACTTTCTAGTATTAGCTCCATCAGACTGTTGTTTATGAGCCTATAAGAGCTCAGCTCTTATTTCATTGTAAATCACACTTTATCACTAATTCAATAAACGTACAGTTTTTCTACAAAGGGTTATATTTGTGTTCTTGTCATTGTCTTTAGGATATAAGTGTAAAGTCACTAGTTTTCTAGTCAGCCGTCTTGTTTGTTTGTGATTTTTGGATCAATACCAAACTCCATCTTCATCTCTATCAACATCTATCTTCCGCAACAAATCTTGTCAACACTTGACATCTTGTGATCCATAATATTTCGTGGATTTCAATCTTATATGATGTGAAAATTAGAAACGCCAATGTTTTCTAGTCAACCTTACAACACTCCAACCGTACCACCTCAACCTAAACCAAGCCAAACAGAGGATTATGAACGACCAATTCTTTAGTTTTTTGATTCTTTGCATGTAATAGCTCCATTAGACTGTGGTTTTCAAGCCTATAAGAGTTCAGTTCTTAGTTCATTGTAAATCACACTTTATCATTGATTCAATAAATGTCCAGTTTCTTACAAAGGGTTGTCTTTAGGTTCTTATTCTTATCTTTCGGATCTAAGGGTAAAATCACTTGTTTTCTAGTCATTCTTCTTGTTTTTATGTGATTTTTGGATCAATCGCAGACTCCATCGTCATCTATATACTTATATATCTTACGCAATAAAGCTTAATTGGCAACACTTGACATCTTGTGATCCATAAGATTTGGTGGATTCTAATCTTATATGATGCGAAAATCAAAAGCACCAATGTTGGCTAGTAATCCTTACTACACTCTAACCATACCACCTCACCCAAAACTGAGCCAAAAGGAGGATTCTAGCCGAATGACCAAATTGTTTCTTTTTTGGCCTGATTTTTTATCAAAAGTCCAACGGCCAAAATCTTTATAATTTATGATTCTATTAATGTATTATCTCCATTAGGCCGTTCTTTACGAGCCAATAAGAGCTCAACTCTTGGTTCATTGTAAATCACATTTTATCATTGATTCAATAAATGTTCATTTTTTCTACAAAGGGTTGTCTTTGTGTTCTTGTTCCTTATCTTTAGGATCTAAGTGTAAAATCACTTGTTTTATAGTCAGCCTTCTTGTTTGTATGTAATTTTATGATCAATTGCAAACTCCATAATCTTTATCAATATCTATATTCCGCAACAAAGCTTTTAACACTTGACATCTTGTGATCCATAAGATTTGGTGGATTCCAATCTTATATTATGCAGAAATGAGAAACACTAATGTTGGCTAGTCATCTTTACAACACTCCAACTGTACCACTTCATCCAAAATCAAGCAACAAGGAGGATTCTTTCGCAACGGCCAAATTATTTCCTTTTTGGCCTGATTTTTTCATCAAAGGTGCAACAGCCAATATATTAAAATTTTGTGATTCTTTTCTAGTATTAGCTCCATTAGAATGTTGTTTACGAGCCTATAAGAGCTCAGCTCTTAGTTCATTGTAAATCACACTTTATCATTGATTTTTCATCATATTGGTAATAAGACCTTGGCAGGTGACCCAAGGCATATCGGTGAAAGACTTTGGAAGTGGGTCAAGGCATATCGATTGTAAGACTTTGGAAGTGGGTCAGTGCATATCCATTGTACGATTATAAGACATTGGCAGTGGGTTGATGCATATCGATTGTATGATTGCAAGTCATTGGTAGTGGGTCAATGCATATCGACTATACAATTGTAAGACATTGGCAGTGGGTCCAATGAATGTCGATGATAAGACATTGGCAGTTGGTCAATGCATATCGGTTATAAGACCTTAGCAGGTGAGCCAAAGCATACGATGAAAATATCTTGGTAGTGAGCCAATGCATGTTGGTTGTAAGACATTGGCGGTGGGTCAAGGCACCACCATGATAAAACCTTCGTGGTGGGCCAAGGCATAATAGTGGACCAAGGCAAAACCGAGAATGTATGTAAGGATCGTAAGAGTTCAAAGAATATATGTGAGGATCTTAAGGGATCCGAAGGATGTACTACAGAAGATCCAAAGATATAATCGAGGATATCCAATTATGATCTAAGGACGTTGGAGATATTCATTGATGGTTCCCTATCATCGAGTATGGGATTGGCGATGGGTTGATAGTCAATGATGAATTTGAGGATGGAACCGTGGATGATCCGAGAAAGTTTGTGTGGTTAGTAAAGAATCCGTTAATTCCTAGAGAAACAAAGTGCTATGGAAGGATCGAAAAACTATATAGGAAAGGTTTGTTTAAGTTGGAAGGATACATGGTGATATGTGGTTGTTTAAGGGTCAAAGTGTGATCCGATAAAAATATTGTAAGGTAAAGTGTGAACTAAATGTTCTTGAGAAGAACATAATTAGATGTGTAAGCATTTGGAGATGGTCTAATGCTAAGCTTGATGAGTATGTGAAGCATTGGCTTCTTTTCCTTAAGGGCTTCTTTCGACGCCAGAAGAAGCGATTTTCTTTAGAAGACTCTGAATATTACTGAATATCCTTGCGAACTCAACACTTAAAACATCATAGTCAACTTCTAATATAGTCCTCACACAACATATCTCTTTTTCGCCTTATATCTTCATAAATCACAAAACTTGGAAATAAACTCGATCTCTCATACGCTTGAGAACACCTCTTCTTTCTCATTCATTTTTATTTTCCCTGCTAGCCAAAAATCCAAGATCATACTCGAAAGGAGAACAGATCTATGTCGAGTACCCACTCTAATACTAAATGAAAATACGTATTTGTAGCTAGATCTATATGTTTGTGTGATGAGAGAGTGTAATGAGTTGGTATGTGTATAAAGTAAATGGGACACTGATGCGGACATCCAACCCAACCCGGTGCCCGAAGTAAGGGAAGGCACCATGACTCGTTCAAAACACAAGCAACTTCGAAGGAGGTTCAACCTTGCCGTGCAAGATATCGTGAATGACATGGGAAAGGGGTTAGCATCGGTCGTCCCCGAGGATCCACGAGTCGAGCATGGAATTCCACGTATCGCTACCGAGGAACCACGTATACTTACCGAGGATCCACGTACCGCTATCGAGGAACCACGCACCGACCGTGCCAAGTTATCGTACCGCTTTGAGAATCTACGTGTTGCTACCGAGGATCCACGTATCAACCGTGCCAAGCTACCGTACTGTCCCGAGGTTCCCCGAGCTGCTACCGAGGAACCACGTACAGACCATGCCAAATCACCGTACCGTCCCGAGGATCCCCGAGCTGCTACCGAGGAACTACGTACCGTGTCCGAAGACTCCACGTACCGCATCACGGATCCGCGTACAACTTCC
Source organism: Crucihimalaya himalaica (assembly GCA_004349715.1). Classification (NCBI taxonomy): domain Eukaryota; kingdom Viridiplantae; phylum Streptophyta; class Magnoliopsida; order Brassicales; family Brassicaceae; genus Crucihimalaya; species Crucihimalaya himalaica. The sequence goes on from SMJT01000157.1 coordinate 106,074, forward strand.
GAAGGTTCCACGAGCCGCCCTGAAGATCACGACGACACGTCCACACAACATCTCGAGGAGCCACGAGCCAACACCGAAGACTCCCTACAAGCTGCCGAGGAATCCACGACAGACCACGAGGGACTACGACGATTCATCGAGGACACCGCGCCATTCCACGAGGAAACCACGACAGTCCTCGACAACATCACGCGACTCCGCGCAGGCCAACGACAGCAACATTCGCGTCTTCATAGTTTCCTTTTCTTGTTTTAGTTAAACTTTGAGTTTTATTTTTTTTCTTTGTTTTGCTTTCTAGATGGACTTCTTTGTATTAGGCTTTTATTTTTCTTTCTTTATGGGCCCTAGGGCTAGCTGATAGGACTGTTTATAAAGTCCCCTTGCAGCCGTGTAACCGATTTTGACCCTACTATCAATAAAATATCAAATTTTCTTCTAAGGCTAAAAACCCTAGTCGTTTCTTGTTTTTGTTCTTCGAAGAGTGAATCCTTGAAGACGAGATCTGTGCTGTATCAGAGTCAATCATACCTCTGTGGTGCACCTCCTACCGCCAACACCATCCCTTTGTTTGATCCCACTCGAGAGAAGCGTCCGCCATAGAGTCAGATCACCATCTCGTTCGAGAAACTTGAGGAAACACCAACGACCGTCCGTGGAATCAAGGATCCTGCTCGAGTTTCGTAATCCTCACCCTCAAGGCTTACATCATCTGGTATCAGAGCTAAGTTCCACGCTCATACCGGTTGTCCCTATCCTTTGCTTACTTAGTTTTCGATTTCTTTGCTTCGTTTGTTTCATCATATTCAAAAAAAAATATATATTTCTAGTGTTGATTTTGTTTAGTTCACTTCTTTGCTTCATAGATCTGATAGTCGTTTGTTCTTAAGTCAAAAAATATAAAAATATCATTGTTATCTTCGTTTCTTCGTTCGCTAGCTAGATCTACACCATTCGCTTGTTCGTTAGGTTGCTAGACTTGTTTTTGTGTTCGTTGAAGTGTGAGATCTGTTCATTGCTGTGTTCGTTTAGGTTGCTAGTTCTTGTTTTCGAGTATTAGGTCTTGAGTGTTAGTTTGCATCTAGGGTTTTTGTCAAAAAAAAAAAAAAAAAGTTATCTTTCCTTTTTCGATTTTTTCGAATATTTCCGTATCCATCGTCGAATTTTTGTGTTCTGTTTTCGCGTTTTGATTTTAATTTCCGAACCAGTTTTATTACTTTTTCCCACTCGATACGTTTACGCCTTTGTTGTTTTTGTTAAGTGCAGAAACACAAAAAAAATCTTCGAGGAAATGGGAGAAGAAGCTGCCGTTCCACAGGATGCCCTCGTGCAAATGCTCCATGCCATCCAGGCTGAGATCCGAGGTTTCAGAGAATGCCTCGAGAGACTTGAAGGACCACCACCTCATCCTCCACCACCACCACCACCCGTGGAAGGGAGGCGTGTCCAATCGCAACGAATGATTCGGAACGAAGCCGATCACGTTCCCGGGAATGACTACGATGATCCACCACCCGATCCACTCCAACGGCAACACCAATGGAGAAATGACCCGTTGCTCATGAGAAACCGTGGACAAGTCGAGGTACCTCGTGAACAAAACTTTGATGTGAAACTGACTCCACCTACTTTTGCAGGAAAGTCCGATCCCGAAGCCTACATGGATTGGGAGAGTAGGATGGAGTACATCTTCTTGTGTTATGGATACAACTAGACACGTAAGGTCTCCCTCGCCGCGGCTCAACTCACGGACAATGCCTTAGCATGGTGGGACAGAACCGTAGCTGACCGAAGGAGGCAACGATTCGGACCCATATCCGAATGGGGAGACCCATGAAGTACCTCCTCCGAATAAGGTATGTTCCCGACTAGTACCATCGTGATTTGCAGAAACGTTTTCGTAAATTGTCGCAGGGAACAAGGACTGTCGAGGGATACTTCGAGGAATTTGAGAAGCTCATGAACTCCTTGGAGTTGGAGGAATCCGAAGAAGCCCTCATGGCACAGTTTGTAGACGGACTCAATGACCGAATCCAATGCATGGTTGAGCGAACCAACTACGGTGGAATCCACGAGCTCCTCCACCTAGCCATTCAAGTGGAGAGTCAAATCAAGAAGAAAACGTCCCAAATCACCCGAGGACGAACCAACAACTCCCCGTGGAACTCCAACAACAATAGGTTCCCAAACAAAGGAGCTTCTGGAAGCGATGGTGGCAAATTCAAGGGCAGAACGTTTGACACGCCCAAGGTCACCAAACCAGAACCAGGTAAGCTCCCTACTCCGAATCAATCCCGTACACGTGACATCACTTGTTTCAAGTGTCAAGGTAGGGGACACTATGCGCGGGAGTGCCCGAATCAACGAGTAATGATCCTCACCAATGATGGCGAGTATGAATCCCAAGATGAACACGATGGAGACCAGGATGAAGATGACGAGGACGTTGAGTATCCCGACCAAGGAGAACTCCTAGTCATTCTCCGAGCACTTAGTGTGCTAGTCCATCTGGAAGAGAAGGTGCAACGAGAAAACATCTTCCACACAAGATGCACCGTGAAGAGAAAGGTATGTAACCTATCATCGATGGTGGTTCTTGTACTAATGTGGCTAGCAAGTACATGGTGGACAGGTTAGGTATTCCAAGGACTAAGCATCCTAGGCCCTACAAGCTCCGATTGTTGAATGATGACACCGAGTTGCGGATAGCCGAACAAGTCACCATTCCTTTTAGTGTGGGGAGATACCACGATGAAGTGGTATGTGATGTGGTGCCGATGAAAGCCGGACATCTCGTGCTGGGGAGACCTTGGCAATTCGACCGAGCCACCAACCACAATGGTAGAACCAACCGCTACTTCTTTAGCTTCAAGGACCGTAAGTTCAACTTAGCCCCTTTAAGTCCTTCCGAGATTCATGAGTTACAAAAACACATGAACAAGGAAGAAGAGGTAAGGAACTCTAGCCTATTCATTTCTTCCAATGAGGTTTCTAAAGCGATCCGTGCCGAAGGCACCGTACTACTAATGGGTTTCAAAGATTGCTTAAGTGTAGGAACAGGTGAAGTAGAGTTGCCTTAAGAAATCCAGTCCATCCTCGACAAACTTCAAAGACGTGTTCTCTGATGAGATTCCACCGGGATTACCACCCATCCGTTGCATCGAGCACCAAATCGATCTCGTCCCCGGAGCACCTATTCCGAACAAGCTGGCCTACCGAATGAATCCGGAGGAAACCAAGGAGTTGGAGAGGCAAGTCCGAGATCTTATGGACAAAGGCTACATCTGTGAGAGCCTCAGCCCATGTGTCGTTCCGGTCCTACTCGTTCCCAAGAAAGATGGGACATGGCGTATGTGTGTGGATTGCCGAGCCGTTAACAACATTACCATCAAGTACCGGCATCCGATTCCACGCCTAGACGACATGCTCGATGAACTTAGTGGAGCCACCATTTTCTTGTACTAATGTGGCTAGCAAGTACATGGTGGACATGTTAGGTATTCCAAGGACTAAGCATCCTAGGCCCTACAAGCTCCGATTGTTGAATGATGACACCGAGTTGCGGATAACCGAACAAGTCACCATTCCTTTTAGTGTGGGGAGATACCACGATGAAGTGGTATGTGATGTGGTGCCGATGAAAGCCGGACATCTCCTGCTGGGGAGACCTTGGCAATTCGACCGAGCCACCAACCACAATGGTAGAACCAACCGCTACTTCTTTAGCTTCAAGGACCGTAAGTTCAACTTAGCCCCTTTAAGTCCTTCCGAGATTCATGAGTTACAAAAACACATGAACAAGGAAGAAGAGGTAAGGAACTCTAGCCTATTCATTTCTTCCAATGAGGTTTCTAAAGCGATCCGTGCCGAAGGCACCGTACTACTAATGGTTTTCAAAGATTGCTTAAGTGTAGGAACAGGTTGAGTAGAGAATAATTTGCCTTTAAGAAATCCAGTCCATCCTCGTAACTTCAAAGACGTGTTCTCTTGATGAGATTTCCACCGGAGTTACCACCCATCCGTTGCATCGAGCACCAAATCGATCTCGTCCCCGGAGCACCTATTCCGAACAAGCCGGCCTGACCGAATGAATCCGGAGGAAACCAAGAAGTTGGAGAGGCAAGTCCGAGATCTTATGGACAAAGGCTACATCCGTGAGAGCCTCAGCCCATGTGCCTGTCTCGTCAATACTCGTTCCCAAGAAAGATGGGACATGGCGTATGTGTGTGGATTGCCGAGCGTTTACAACATTACCATCAAGTACCGGCATCCGATTCCACGCCTAGACACATGCTCGATGAACTTAGTGAGCCCCATTTTCTCTAAGGTCGATTTAGAAGTGGATACCACCAAGTCCAAATGAAGGAAGGCGATGAATGGAAGACATCCTTCAAAACCAGGCAAGGACTCTACAGTGGCTTGTTATTCCTTTCGGCTTAACGAATGTCCGTAGTACCTTCATGCGCCTTATGAACCAGGTTCTTCGTAGTTTCATTTGGGAAATTCGTGGGTAGTTTACTTTGTGCATTCTCATTTATAGTAAAGTGCTATGCCGATCACCTTACCATTTGAACTTGGTTTTGCTAACGCTTCGGAAGGAAGGCCTTTATGCCAACCTAAGAAGTGCACCTTTTGTACTTGTTAAGTGTGGTTATAGGTTTTGTAGTTAGTGCAAGGGTCTCAAGTGGACGAGGAAAAGATCGAGCAATTCGTGAATGGCCTACACCCACCACCGTCAGTCATGTTAGAAGTTTCACGGCCTCGCTAGTTTCTATCGGAGATTTGTTCAGATTTTAGTTTTTGTGGCTGCACCAATGGACCGCTGTCATCAGAAGGACGTGCCATTCAAGTGGGGACCAGCCCAAGATCAAGCTTTCAACACAACTCAAGGAACGACTTCACTCAAGCACCCGTCCTAGCCTTGGCCGGATTCGAGTTATGTTCGAGGTGGAGTGCGATGCCTCCGGATTAGGCATCCGAGCCGTTCTTACATCAAAGAAGCGTCCCGTGGGCCTATTTTTAGTGAAAAGCTCAGTGGTTCCACCCTCAACTACCGACGTTGACAAGGAGCTTTAGCCTTAGTCCGAGCTCTAGAAACGTGGCAACATTACCTTCTCTCAAAGGAGTTCTCATTTACACAACCATGAGGCGTTGAAACACCTCAAGGGCCACACTTCACTCAGGAAAGCATGCCAGTGGCTTGAGGTTCATAGAGGACTTCCCCTACATCATCAATACAGAAGGAAAGAGAACATTGTTGCCGATGCCTATCGGAAGATATGCCCTCATTTCAACATGGAGGCTAAGATCATGGGGTTTTGAGCACATCAAAGACTTGTACAAGATTGATCCGAGCTGAGCGAAGTGCTACCGTGAGCAAGGCCAGGTCTTTACAAGGCATTCTACCTCCAAGATGGGTTTCTTATTTCGGGACAAACGACTTTGCATTCCACAATGCTCGGTGCGCGAACTTGTCTAAGTGAAGCTCACGGAGGAGGATCATGGGTCACTTCGGAGTAGACAAGACTTTCTTGCCATGTCGAGAGCATTTCTTTTGGCGCACCTAAAAAGATATGTGGAGGATTTCTGTGGAAGATGCGTCGGTGCCACCATAAGCAAGTCGAGGTCACACCCCCCACGGACTTTACTTACCATTGCCTATTCCTAACGCCCCTTGGGAGGATGTTTCTATGGATTTTGTGCTAGGTTTACCCAAGACACAAGGAAAAGACTCCATATTCGTGGTGGTAGATCGATTCTCCAAGATGGCACACTTCATGCCGTGCGCCAACACCAATGATGCCTCCGAAATCGCGGAGTTATACTTCCGAGAAGTGGTGAAACTCCATGGCATCCCGAGGACGATCGTATCCGACCGTGACACCAAGTTCCTTGGACACTTTTGGAGGACCTTGTGGAGGAAGCTAGGGACGAAGCTCCTCTTCTCCACTAGTTGCCATCCGCAAACGGACGGCCAAACCGAGGTTGTGAACCGAACACTCACACAACTCCTTCGGGCCACCTTGGGTAACAACATGAGAACATGGTTTGATTGTCTTCCCTATGTTGAATTCGCTTACAATCCAGTCGTTCATTCTTCTACTAAGCTATCTCCCTTTGAGATAGTTTACGGATTTAACCCATTGGCTCCCATAGATCTTGTAGCTTTACCTCCACTAGAACAGGCTAATCAAGATGGACTTCACCGAGCCGAGGCTATTCAAAAACTCCACCAAGAGGTCAAGACCAATTTGGAGAAGAAGGCCGCGGATAACAAGAAGAGGGTCGATCGAGGAAGGAAGGAGATTTTGCTTAAACCAGGGGATTGGGTTTGGCTCCATATGAGGACGGACAGGTTTCCACAACAAAGGGCGTCCAAGTTATCCCCACGAGGCGACGGACCGTTTTAAGATCCTTGAGAAAATCAACGACAATGCCTACCGCCTTGAGTTACCCGACGAGGTAAGAATTTCCCATACCTTTAATGTGGCTGATCTTTTACCTTATGATGAAGGAGAACAGGTTTTGGGGTCAAAACCTTTTCAAGAGGGAGGGAATGATACGGACATCCAACCTAACCCGGTGCCCGAAGTAAGGGAAGGCACCATGACTCGTTTAAAACACAAGCAACTTCGAAGGAGGTTCAACCTTGCCGTGCAAGATATCGTGAATGACATGGGAAAGGGGTTAGCATCGGTCGTCCCCGAGGATCCACGAGTCGAGCATGGAATTCCACGTATCGCTACCGAGGAACCACGTATACTTACCGAGGATCCACGTACCGCTATCGAGTAACCACGCACCGACCGTGCCAAGCTATCGTACCACTTCAAGGATCTACGTGTTGCTACCGAGGATCCACGTATCAACCGTGCTAAGCTACCGTACCGTCCCGAGGTTCCCCGAGCTGCTACCGAGGAACCATGTACTGACTGTGCTGAATCACCGTACCGTCCCGAGGATCCCCGAGCTGCTACCGAGGAACTACGTACCGTGTCCGAAGACTCCATGTACCGCATCACGGATCCGCGTACAACTTCCGAAGGTTCCACGAGCCGCCCTGAAGATCACGACGACACGTCCACACAACATCTCGAGGAGCCACGAGCCAACACCGAAGACTCCCTACAAGCTGTCGAGGAATCCACGACAGACCACGAGGGACTACGATGATTCATCGAGGACACCGCGCCATTCCACGAGGAAACCACGACAGTGCTCGACAACGTCATGCGACTCCGCGCAAGCCAAGGTAAGTTTTACTCAATATTTTCGATCTTTGCAGGCCCAAACAAGCCTTTCAACGGCTAAGTCCACTTCAGAAACGACAGCAACATTCGCGTCTTCATAGTTTCCTTTTCTTGTTTTAGTTAAACGTTGAGTTTTATGTATTTCTTTGTTTCGCTTTCTAGATGGACTTCTTTGTATTAGGCTTTTATTTTTCTTTCTTTATGGGTCCTAGGACTAGCTGATAGGACTGTTTATAAAGTCCCCTTGCAGCCGTGTAACCGATTTTGACCCTACTATCAATAAAATATCGAATTTTCTTCTAAGGCTAAAAACCCTAGTCGTTTCTTGTTCTTGTTCTTCGAAGAGTGAATCCTTGAAGACGAGATCTGTGCTGTATCAGAGTCAATCATACCTCTGTGGTGCACCTCCTACTGCCAACACCATCCCTTCGTTCGATCCCACTCGAGAGAAGCGTCCGCCATCGAGTCAGATCACCATCTCGTTCGAGAAACTTGAGGAAACGCCGACGACCGTCCATGGAATCAAGGATCCTGCTCGAGTTCCGTAATCCTCACCCTCGAGGCTTACATCAGACACGTAGAGATTTGTTAATGGGGTTCGATTAACCTACATTCCCAGGACCAAGTCCAGAATCAAATCCACTATAACAAGATTGGAATTACAATTGCATATGATATCCAGCATTACAATGCCTACCCGCACGCTTGACTACCATCCGACAGCACTGGAGCAATGCCGTCTTCTCAACAGCTGCAATCTTCATAGACAGTTACCACTAACAGATCTACAATCACTATGGTGGGACAACGTCGCACACTCAAGTGTGCCTCTCTCGATAAACCCTAGACACGCGAGTCTTTATGTCACCGTCTTTTGGTTTATATAATCAAGTGAAAACCCTAGACGACTTAAGCAACACTTGAAGTCTCTACAAGCAATTGGGTTTAACTTGAACAATGGGTTTTGACCCACGTGGTCTTTTTGCTTTTAAGCTACATTACAAAATAATAAGTTTTGATCTCATATTATGTTCCAACAGTTTAAATCATGTTCCAGCAATATCTATTCTTTCAGAAGGTAGAGATGAATTCTTCTCTTGAATGGTGCTGAGGCTTGAGTTTCCTAGGGGAATTCACGCTCTATAAGATGAACTCTCAGTCAATATTTTGACAAAATAGAACTCCACGCGCTGTGTCTAATAGAAACAATGTAGATGAACCAAGAACAAAATGGAAGTTAGTGACAGACATGAAATGATTAGTTTCATAAATGTTTAGATTTACACAAAAAAACTCGAACATTATTCGTAATCAACAAAGCTACTGGCAAAGAGTAGTAAAAATTCTTTGTCCCCGTGTTGATTAATGTCAATGAGTATTTGCATGTAGCACGAGCTTGTAGTGTCTAGTTATTTGTACAATAAGCATACATGTATGAGCGGAGATCATGAGTACAATGCTAACTTGGATGGATTTGGCTTTCCAGAACGTTCAAGCGCAATTTCAAAAAGATCAGCATCAGATTCTTCGTCATAGTCAAGCTTACGTCTATGACTATTTCCCACGGTGGTCCTCCCGCTTGCAATCTCGCCACTGTTTCCTCTATTAATGAAAAAGTTGCTTAAATATTGAGGATCTATTCTTCCAATGGAGAAGAGCTCTTTGCTGTCCTCGAGCCCGGCTGTAGTACCAGCACATGGGTTGGGTGTGCGCTGCCCGTTTGCGGGGCTGTAATGAAATGTAGATTGCCCCAAGTTGACAAGAACTGTGGCCTCTGTGTTTGAAGCAAGAGTGGGGTAGAGAGGTGTCCCAAACTCGTCTGCTTTACAGTTTATGACGTGAACCAAGTGTGAGTTGACAGTGAAGTAAACCTTCTTCTTCCTCGGATCGTAACCACAACCAACTACTTTGTTTTCCTTTGCCCACTCATGTTTCTCCGATTCACAAACCAGCTTCATTCCTAACATAATCAGAGAGTAATGGTTAAGATTCTATATATAGGGCGCAGCTCCACCAAATTTTGTGAAGACTATGAACCGAAGGGAATAAATGTATAATATTAAAACGGTGTGGAAGAAGAATCATTTTTCAGCCGTTTTATAAGACTAGATCGATGATGCTATAACTCTCTTTAACATCAGAAAACATAACTATAATTATTTAGCTGATTTAATTCAACTTATCAAATTGTTTCACACTTTAACTATGTTGGTGAAAGTAAACTAGAAAAAACTAACTTATTTCAATTCTAAATAAGGGAAAATGGGTAAAAAAAACCTCAACTTCTTTTCTGGTTTAAAACTCTTTTTGTTTTGTCGGCATCATTATATTAAGACTCAAGTGAGTCTACCATAAAGAACATTGTTTACAAAAAACACATATTGCGAGAGAACACGAATTTTTCGTGCCAGTTTATCTGCTTTTACATTAGCTTGTCGAGGTGTTAATGATACCGAAAAAGTAAAAGTAATCCCCAATATCAATAAACACAACTTAAAATCTAACAAACCATTGTAAAATCATATATAAGTAAATAAAACTTAGTTAGGATTTTTCTTTTCAGATTCTAGTTTACATTTTTATTCTAGTCTTATAAATCGGCTAAAAGTGATATCAAACCCTATTCCTAAGATATCAAAATATTTTTTTGTAACTATCAAACATGAACAAAAGAAATTGATTCAACAAGCGAAAAAAAACTTTAACTAAATCACAGTTTTAATCAATATATTTTAATTTTCAGTGCATGACAGAAAACTAAAAAATAAAAAAATAAAAATCAGTCAATGCAGAGCCGGGATCATATTCTTTTTGATATATAGAGTTGTTGCGTTGTTGGTATTTGGTCAACAGAAGCAATGAGGGCTGCTAGATGATGTGGAAGGTTAATTTGTGACCACGACGTTATATACCTTAGTGGGTCTCCATGTCTCGTTACCAAATATAAAATCTCAAAGGACCGCCAACTTTTATATATTTTAACGTTTACTTTTCTGCTAAATTCTTTCTTCAAGAAAATTGATTAGACTTCCTCCTTAGTAACTAACGAGTTTGAAGATCGATTATTAGATGATGGAACCAAATGATTCAAAATACTGATGCAAATAGAAAAATAAATACGTACCATCAAAATAGACAGCACCGTCCGATTGGAACCCAATAGAAGCCGGGAATTTTCCTGGTAGTCGTGTCTCGCCGGAGCCAAAGGAACTACCAGTCGCTAGTCCTAAGGACAAAACGGATTCTTCGTTTTCCCCATCCCATTCTCTTCTTTTGACAAGTTTTAGTCCTTGGCCCTTGAACAACTTGGTTTTTTCACCTTCCACTGTTGCAAGGTCACAACCTACGTTACCACCCTCACCTAATCCCCGGCCACGTTGGAGGATTTCGAGGATTGTGATTTCAAAGTAAGCCTCTTGGGGGAAAGCTGAACTTATAAGTTGTGGTCCGGGAAGTGGTAGAGCTGCTCGGAGAACCATCAAAGGGTTTTTTGCGTTGACCGTTTCTTTGAACGCTTGATTAAACTTGATCGTTTGTGTGAATTCAACGGAGCCATTTGACACTTCCCATGTGATCACTACACCAGGATCTTCGCTTCCTGCCGTCGTGCAAAGCCCTAGAAGAACTGATCCCGGAGAGGCCCCAGTCACCAAAGGAGCCGGTGTATGGACTACAAATCCAAACCTCGTCCAGCCATTCTCGACCGCTTCGGTCACCAAAACTGGATGATCCGTCCAGCTGAATAGACCAGGCTTTGACGGGAATCCTCCGGTTGTGGCGCTTCGGGAGACAGAATAGTTGTTGATATTTCCTCTGCGCTTGATGTCGGAGGTATCTAGCTGATGGATGAGGCTCGTCTGGTGGAGCTTTGAGATTCTAGTCTGGAAGCTATCACTCCGAATGGGGCTGGCCGCGTTAGGGGTTGCCGTGATCTCTGGTCGGCGGAGACAGCACCAGCGACGGAGGAAAACTACAAGGAGGGAAAAGAGGACGACAACGGAGAGAATCCCTGCGGTTAAATGGGCCCAACGAAGCATCTCTGGGATAGAATAATTTTTAGATAGAGCGATGGAGAGACGAAGGAGATGGTCGGACCCGTTCAACAAGGTTGGAAGATCGGAAGTACAAGAGAAACACCATATGAACTGTAAAAAAATTACTATAATGATATTAAATTTGAATAAAACCACAAACTTTTACTTACAGTACAAACCTGGAACTATAAAAATTGCAGTCTTACGCGACTTTACATGATATAGTAGGTACTACCCCGAGCTATAACATGGAATAAAATTATTTTAAATATTGTTGTTACATTTGATTTGTAGAGATGTGTTAAAAAAAAAAAATCCTAATCAACTTGAACCGAACCGATTCGGGTTTTATTTTGGATCTGTTAAATAAGCGTTCGGATATACTTTTAAAATATACATTGGTAGAATGTTTGACATATATTTTTAAAGCCTTCTAGTCGGTGTGAAAAGAGGTTAGTTTTGCATTTGACCAAAATTCCGAAACATTGACTATTGGTAGACTTCTCGTATGAACTCTACAACCATCGGTAACTCTGGAATTTAAAAAATAAATTTTTTTGGTCAATTGCAAAAGTAACTCTTTTTCTACATAGACTTCTCAAACGAAGTCTCATGTAAAAGTCAAACTCTGGTCAATTGCAAAACTATACCCTATTTTATGGGTAGACTTCGCCGAAGAAGTCTTTGAAGGCAAAAAGACTTCATCGAGGAAGTCTAATTACGTAATAGACTTCACAGGCACAGTCTATTACCAAAAAGACTTCCTAGATGAAGTCTACTAAAAAAGTCAAAACTGTGGTCAATTGCAAAACTAGACCCCAAACTGGTATAGACCCCAAACTTCGCCTGTGAAGTCTGCTCAAAAAGTCAAAATCTAGTCAATTGCAAAATTAGACCCGTGCTTCAGACTTCACGGGCGAAGTCTGCTTCAGATAGCAAAGCAGACTTCATCGAAGAAGTCTACTAAGAGACTTGACCTGTGAAGTCTCTAATGATAATTTCAGTAAAAATGCAATTTTAGCCTATTTGTAATTAGTTTTTTTTTCTTGTCCTAACATGTGTGTTACGTATGGCTTTTGATGTTTTAGAAATTTGAACTATTTTAATCGCATAATTATTTTTATATATTTTTTCTTAACTTATTAGGTGTTTAGGTTATAAACTTTAGACTTCACAGAGGATGTCTGTGCGTAGACTTCGTTCGAGAAGTCTCTTGCACTATCTTTTTAAAAATTGATTTGTATCATATATAATTTGCATTTTCGAGATTTTCATTTTTTTACATGTGTATTAGTTATTGTTGTTGTTTATGTATGAATTTCACATCTCAATGTCTTATATTCTATCTTAAATCGATTATATGAATTTCTGATAATTATTTTTCAACAGACTTCACATTTGACGTCTACTGTCAAACAAACTAACAGTTTGCATTTGTGTTGTTTCAAATGTTTTTCAGAAAATGGTTCATGTACCTGCTGTCTATGGAGAATGGGTGATGAGAGACTGTAAGTGGCATTTTGAGGTGGATAATCCCAAAGGAGGGAGAATGTTTTTCTTGAGTGATTCTTGTACACACCGTGAACTCATTGAGATGGCACTAGCAGACTATGAGCTGGACAAGAACGACTTCGTCGAGTTAACTTACTCGTTGCCGAATTCAATGTTGCAACTAACGGACACGGATTGTCCTACACCACCTATGCATGTCTCAAATGATAGACAAGTGCGGTCCTTGGTTGAGTTATGTAAAACGCATGCTGTACGCCTTTGCGTCTCGAGTCGTTTTGGTATGGCTAGTGGCAATGAGGTTGCTGGTGAAAGTGTTGACGAAGACCTTCAGGATGTAGAAGAGTTTGAAGACGAAGATATGGATATATCTGATGGTGGTGAGGTTAACGTCAACGACGATGGTGATGATGATGATGATGATGCGGAAGAATCTCATGCTGGTGAGGTTAAAGAAGAATACCTTGAGGATTATACTGTGTATGGGAAAGTTGAGGATGAGGATGGTAGTGAAAATGATGATGAGGATAATACGTGTCCTGTTGCGGAAGGTGGCTTTGTTGGTGAAGGCCCAAGATCCAACATGACATGGTCAGACGGTATCTATACGACTGCGAGTTTTCCTACAAAGGATGCGCTTGTATCCGAGCTGCGGTTGACGGCTATAATGTCGAAATTCACGTTCAAAGTGCATAAGTCTACACAAAAGTTGTTCGTAGCCATCTGCGGTGTGAAAGGATGCAATTGGAGGATTAGAGCGGCTGTGAAAAATGAACCAAAAAGGTTTTGGGTTACCTTGTACAAAAATGATCATACTTGCAATGTTGCAGACCGAATTTCTCTGCGCAAACGTCATGCTCCGAGATATATTGCTAAACTGTTTTATGATGAATGGGGAACAATCGATGGAGTAACGCCGAAGATGATTAGATCTGCAATGAAGAATAAATATGGTATGCAGATGAATTATACCACTTCCTATAGAGCTTTAATATTTGCACAACACTTGGTGAGGGGAACAGCTGAAGATGGATATGAGCAGCTGCCGTCTTATCTCTATCGCATCGGGCTAGCCAATCCCGGAACTGTCACTGATCTTGTGGTTGATGATCAAAACAGATTCAAATATCTGTTTATGGCTCTTGGAGCCTCTATTACCGGTTTTCAGTTTCTGAGAAGAGTTATGGTGGTGGATGGGTGTCATCTACCGGGGAAGTATGGTGGAGTTATGCTAGTGGCTTGCGGCCAGGACGGGAATTTCCAAATATTCCCGTTAGCTTTTGCTATTGTAGACTCTGAAAATGATGAAGCATGGCAATGGTTTTTCACTAAGTTGAGTGGATGTGTCTCTGATCAATTTCCTTTGGTCATAGTGTCCGACAGGCACGCCTCGATTAAGAATGCCATTGAAACTGTTATGCCATGGGCAACAAGAGGGATATGTTATTATCACCTACAGAATAACATAATCACGAAGTACAAGGGAAAGCAACTTATGTACTTGGTCAGAGGGGCTGCGTATGCATATACGCATTATGATTTTAACAGATACATGGACGCCTTACGTGAGACGAAGCCCGATCTTGCAGCTTACTTGGAGGACGCAGATGTGAAACTATGGGCCCGCGTTCACTTTCCAGGAGAACGATACAACATACAAACGAGCAACATTGCTGAATCGATAAACTCTGCACTTAAGCCAGCTCGAGGATTTCTCATACCCTTTCTTTTGGAATTCATACGAGAGAAGCTAGGAAGATGGTTTTCTAAAAGGAGAGAAGACGCTATCAGTCTCACAACCAAACATAGCAAGGGAGTTGAATATTTGCTAACTATTCGTCAGCATTATGCTGACCAGATGACTGTCGAACGCATAGACGGTTGGCGATTTCACGTGAAGGGAGGACATAGAGATTGTATCGTTGATTTCCAACATCGAACATGTGAATGTGGAGTGTATGATGTTGAGAAAATACCTTGCTCGCATGCTATTGCTGCTGCTCCTGAGCTTAAAATGGATGTTGCCGCCCTCGTATGCCCGTCATACACAAAGGAATATTTGTATTCGACGTATGCAGGCAACATTTTCCCCAAAACCGTCGATATCAAAGAGCCCGAGTTTGCCAAGGTTTTCCCTCCACTCATCCGGCGTCCTCCTGGAAGGCAGAAGAAGTCAAGGTGGCAAACGTGGCTTGAAATCGCCAGAAAGACTACGCCAAAACCGCGGAAGGCTCACAAGCAATATAGTTGTTCAAAATGCAGGCAATCTGGACATACTCGCGCTAACTGTGTAAGTTAAAATCTTTGTTTTGAGGGGACTCTGTTTTTAAGGGGACTCTGTTTGTGAGGGGACTATTTTTAAGGGGACTCTGTCTTTTTTTTTTTGTTACGTAGAGTTTTAAGGTTGAAGGAAAGTAGAAGTCTGCTCTTGAAGTCTCCCATAGAAGTCAGTTCAGGACGCATACGAAGTCTCCAGAAGAAGTCTGTACTTGAAGTCTCCCGTAGAAGTCTATAACTAGATGTTCAGGACGCAGATGAAGTCTCCTATGGAAGTCTGTAGATGAAGTCTTCCATTGAAGTCTAAAAATAAGGTTCTGTACGAAGATGAAGTCTAAAACTTTTTTACTTATATAATTATGTTTTTTATACTTTTGCTTTCTAAAACTTTTTGTATTGTTGCGGTTTTAATTTATCGAGTATTGTGGTTTTAATTGTATGACCAGTTCTTTTTGTATTTTTACGAAGATGAAGTCTAAAACTTCTTTACTTATATAAGAGAAATTAAGGATAATTAACATAAATAAATTAAAGGTTCCGAACCATAATTAACATAACAAGAGAAATAAAGTTCCAATCCATATCAAAAGAAATTAAAATAAATAAACTAATGGTTCGAAGATATAATTTACATAAACCCCCCCCCTCCGTTTCATAGAAATCCAAAGGATCAGGTGCTCTTTGATCCTCCGACGAAAGTTTCAGACATTTCTCGTGCCTTCTCATTGAAACGGTCCTGATCGGTTATGTAGACTTCAGCAATGGAATCCACAAACTTATCTCCTTCACCCAACTCTGGCTCACTCAACATCTTCGCAAGAGCCTCAAATACTGTGGTTATGTTGTAGTCGGGTCTCCAGTGCTCAGGTAGGAGCATCTTCAAGTAGATACTCTCGCGATCCACATTAGGGTGGTAGATCGCGGTGTTGAAACCAACCTTCATTAACCAAACCATCATGATATTTAAGGAATTTCCAATTACATGAAAATGACATATTCTATTACTAATTTTCCCTATGTGTTATACTAACTATTAAACATGCGTGCGTTCCCTAAGTTTCATTTGTGTAATTAGAATATGATCAAAACTTACATGTGGGGGTTTCATCGGGTACTGTGGCGGATAATGAAATGTCACTTTAAAAATCCCTCCCTCATAAGGGGTGCCAACAGGGCCAAATAGCATACCCTCCCAATGGAATATGTCATCGGCCACAGGTCCTAAAAGAAATTGGTAAAAAATTAGAAGATTGCATGAAATTTAATTTTGGTGAAGCTGTATAGAGATTACCTGCCGTGAAGTGAGCATGCGGATTCTTCAAACCTCTTTTGATGACTGTTGGTGTATACGACATTTTTTTTTAAGAGATTTGGGATTTCCTTAGATTGCAATAGATGAAACTGTAATTTTTAGATCTACTCAGTAAAGAAGTCGGTTGCATGTTTTGAAGAAGAGTTATAATGATAAGAAGCGACGTTTCACGAAGGTCTGCTTCGTTTTGCGTGCTTTTTATCGTAATTGAGAAGTCTAAATGAGAAGTTTGCGATTGAATTCTCCTACAGAAGTCTCTAATTAGGGTTTTGTACGAAGATGAAGTCTCCAGTAGAAGTCTGCAATTGAAGTCTCCTACAGAAGTCTCTAACTAGGGTTTTGTACGAAGATGAAGTCTCTAGTAGAAGTATGCGATTGAAGTCTCCTACAGAAGTCTCTAACTAGGGTTTTGTACGAAGATGAAGTCTCCATTAGAAGTCTGCGATTGAAGTCTCCTACAGCAGTCTCTAACTAGGGTTTTGTACGAAGATGAAGTCTCTAGTAGAAGTCTGCGATTAAAGTCTCTTAGAAAAGATTTTTGTGGTTATATTTCATTTAAGCAGATTTATACAAGATTATATTCATTTTTGTGGTTGTATTTCATTTAACAAGATTTATACAAAATATCCGGTTAAATTATACAAAATATACGGTTAAATTCTATACAAGATTACGAAAATATACGGTTAAAAGAGAAGCTCAGTCGTATAAATCCAAACCCGCGTAACTGTGCTTCCCAGTCCCCGTTATGTCGAGCTCATCGTATATTTCTGTAGCCAGCTTTTCCCTTATGAACTTGATGTTCTTATCAGACAAGAGAATTGGATCAAATGGTATGCCAAGTGCATGACACTCGATGTACTTCAGGCAATACACTCCACAGTCACCGCTCTGATGGTTTTTAGGAACTCTCATCTGTGGAACCCGCTCGTATGTATAGGGAACATAAGGGTACTTATCTTTTTGCTCCACAGGAGAAAGAATGTTCATAAGATAAGCCATTATATCGCAAATAGGATGTAATGCAGCGTCAATCTCCTCATCCTTGCAGACAGTTAGATTGTTATCCCAAATAACGATGTGTCTCTTATGAATATCAATCATTATCGCAACCCAATGCATATCTTTGATGTTAAGGGAGGTGTAGATTTCATCCACATCTTCACCCCACATCTTATTAGATCTGCAGAACTCTGGTTGCTCTCCTGTGAAGAGATCAAATGCCCCAGCAGGTAGCAATCTGCCTAACTCGTTTTCATCACCACTTTTCATAAAGTCTGGGTACTTAGACTTCCAAAACATGGTGAAGATGGAATCAAGGAAGCAGATTCTGTCGCTCCTAAACCATTTTGGATGCTTCGTGAACCGTTGTCTTAGTAGATTGAGTCCAGCCTCAATGTGCTGCAGTAAGCAAATAATTAGTTATTGTAAAGCAACCTTACAGGTAACGATAAAAAAAACAAAAGTCTCCATATGAAGTCTGAGACTTCACCCTCAGACTTCACTCTCAGACATCAATATGAGACTTCACTCTCAGACTTAATACATGAAGTCTCACTAGGTCCCAAAGCCATATTGTGGGAGACCGCAGCGTGCGGTACCAGAATGTACTTGAGTTTTCCACGGGTTTCTTCTTCTTCGTCTCTCTTTAAAATGAAGTCATACACACATTCAAAATCACGTCACATAAACTATGTTTAAAAAGGTGCTTAAATAGTGCGACTTACGGGCAAGTCGCCAAGAAGGCAATCAGCTTGACTTTTTTGTCCTTGTCAATAGAACAAAAAGGGTTATAGCCATTGCCATGTCGAACAACCTGCCTCTCTTTTATCTTTAGATGATCACCCATTTTCTTAGCCATGAGCAATGTTGCTTTCTCCTTCAAGTTCTTTTTTGCCCTTTTTGCTTTATTAAACTCCATATCTACATCTTTGGAGTTTTTTACCATCACAACACTTTCTTCATTGCCCTGGTTAATACTGCTCTGCATAGTTTGAAGCAAACATCGTTTTATTGCAATTTCCAATGAACAAACAAACATCATTCAAATATAAATTTTACAAGTTTCTGAAATAAGAGTTAAACATTTTCCCAACAACAATCCAAAATAAGAGTTAAACATGCCAACAAATTTCACATCATTTGTGTGACTGACTACTCCTAGCAGCTACTCTTTTACTTTTCCTCTCCACCTTGGGAATCTTTGGGTTAAGGGGATGAAGACTAACCCCTTCGTTAGGTGCATTTGATTTGGCTTCAGATTGAGCTTTCTTCTCCTAAGGATTCTCTTTCACTTCCTCGGGTAGATTCTTCATAGCTCCACTTGTGAACTTATCAAAAGTAGAACTCAGATCGTCTACTTTGTCAGTGAGTAAGACAATCTTCGTTCCAAGCTCAACCAACTGCCACTTCAACTCAGCCTCAAACGTGTTGAGTCGAGCCTTAACTACATCCTTGAACGCATCACATATGCGCTGCTCAAATTCAGGGGATGGACGAGCTTTCTTCAAACTACCCTCTTCAGGAGCTTCTAGCTCTCTCTTAATGCCATGATAAGCCTCATCCTTCACCTCATCCTTCACCTTCAAAGGAACCTTCACCTTGAAGTTTGAAAGCAACACACCCATAGATGGCCAGTGTCCTTTTTGCCACTGCCAAGGGTTAATTGAGAAATGTCCATACATTGCTTTCACAATGTTGACAATTCTCTCATCCTCATCATCATCATCCCACCGTGGGAACATCTCATCAAATGCTTTGCCCACATAGCTGCAGATTGTGGTCTACAAACATAAAAATGAATAGAGGGAGATCATATAATATAATAACAGACACACATGTGTGAAGGGTATGCAACAAACTTGTCCAGATCCATCAGATAATATACCAGCTTGAGGATGCCATTTCTGAGGTTTTTCCTCCCTCTTGATCCTTTGTTAAGCTAGGAGAGGTGGCGTTGGGTCACCGGGGAGAGGATCTTCGACCTCTTTTGCGAAGTCCAGTAGGGCAAAGTAAACCCAAGACTGCAATGCTTGGACAAACCCGCTGATGTGATAAGTCCTGGAGATATCGGCAGCCTTCACCGACGAAATCAAAATCTTGAAAGCTACTCTTCCCCAAGGGTATGCAGAAAACTTGTCCAGATCCATCACCAGCCTAGCAAGGTTTACATTGATGCTCTGATGGTGAGGGTGAGCATCAATGCAGCTGGCAAGGATGGCTAGATAGCCCAACCTCACGCGATCTTCCGGATCCCAATGAGCACAGCGTCTACACGCTGATACCAAGTCTTCATAGCTTGGTCCAACCGCCACATCGCCTCCAAGCTTTACCCAAAACTCTCTCAGCCTCAGGCTCCAGAGTCATAAGGTTTTTAACATAATCGCAGCTGAGCCCGGTGTGCATTCAAACTCGTTTAAAGAGAATCTCACTGGGACTTCACCAACTAGGCTCCAAATCTCATGCTTCTTGAGCATACAAGTTGGAAACTGAGCATATAGTGGACCTGCCTTGATGCCCATGCGATATGTTGCTCGTGGTACATTAGGAAGAAACCCAAAGGGGAAGTCCAAAGCCTTTCCCATTCATCACGAGTTAGTGCACCCTTGATAGCTATAAGAAGCTTAGGTGTTCCGCTGTAGTAGCCTATACTTTTTTCAGGCTGCGGCTCAGTGTCTTTGGTGAAATGCCTGGGTGGAAACTCTGGCATATGGTGAATATTCTCTTTGATTCATATTCAACTATTTCGCGTGAAAGAGCCATATTACAAACCTATGTCAAAGAAGAAATAACGGGAAGTTTGATAACTGTGAAGTGTACGGACTTCGCCGGTGAAGTCTTCATATAGACTTCCCTTATGAAGTCTCCAACAATCTAGTAAAAAGGGACAGACGAAGAGACTAAACTGAAATTTAATTTGATTAGCTGTACGAAGATGAAGATGTGAATGAAGTCTGCGATTTCCAGATCTGCGAATAAAAAAAAAGATGGGTTTAGATACAGAAAAAAAGAAGAAACAGTTCAGAGAAAGAGTAGAGAGAGTGTGTCGTCGTAGAGACAGTGTCGTCGTATGGTGATTTCCGTCGAGAAAGAGTGTCGGCATTTAGAGTTTGGGGTATTCCCGCAGGGAGGAAGAAAATCGATAACTTACGGCGAAAGAGGAGAAAGAGAAGAAAGAGAGTCGGCGGCGTTTAGAGATTTCCGGTGACTTTTGGTGATTCGGAGAAGAAAAAGAGCGATGGAGATTTCTTAATTTTTTTACCCAGATTAACTATTGCAATTTCATTACTATCTTGTTTAGTAGATGTAAATTTTTTTAACCTAACCGTCTTTTCAGTCTCCGAAATTTCTATCTTGACAGACTGTAAATTTTTGAAATTTTTTGAAATTAGATAATATCGGTTACTTACAGACGAAGTCTATTGTAGACTTCGCCAAAGAAGTCTCTCGTAGAAGCCTGCGTGTGAAGTCTGATCATGAAGTCTATAGTCTGTCATTTTCAGACTTCATTTGGAGACTTTGCTTACAGACTTCATATATAGACATTACTGAAGAAAATGTAAATGTAAATTTTTTATGCCTAACCGGTAAATGTACATTTACAGCTGTAAATTGTTTAGTAAATGTAATTTTTTTTTCCCCCAAACTTTTTTTTATTTCAGACTTCGTATATTGAATTTTTTTGGAATTTTCGAAATTTTTTGAAATTAGATAAATCGGTGACTTACAGAGGAAGTCGGTTGTAGACTTCGCCAAAGAAGTAGCTCGGTGAAGTCTGTGTGTGAAGTCTGCTCATGAAGTCTCTACAGACATTACTGAAGAAGTTTGTAACTCTTAAAACAAAACATTAAAGAACCAAAAACGCTTCATTTTTTTTTTTAAAGTCATGTTCTTAAGATACGTCCGTCTTTTTAGCTTCCAACCTATTAATAATCATTCCACCTCCATAGAGGAATTCATTTCTTCACTGCTTTTATCTCAGCAATACAAAACTCACAACAAGAAAAACAAAAACCCGATGGATGCTTACAACCTTCTAGCCGAAGCAAATGAAAGAGACAATAGAAACAAAACAGATTGGTGTTTAAAAGTCAAGATTCTCTGCGCCTACTCTTACTCTGTTCTCAATGAAGGTCCCTACTGGTCCTACGTATTAGTAGATGAAGCGGTAAGAGATATTCACTTACATGCAGACATGCAGTCACATGGATCTGACAATACAATAATTTGGTGATGCTTTTTTCTTATGCAGGGAACTAAGATGGAGTTGGTGATTACTCTAGTACATGTGCCAACGTTCTCTGGATTGGAAAAGTATGAAGTTGAAATACAGAAAGTAGCAGTACATCCAGGATTCGCAGCGTTCCGTGCAACAAACTCTCGCTTCGTACTTACAATCCTGTCTACAAAGACTGGAATCATAAAAATCGATCTTTTGAATGACAAGCACTACTTGGATTTTTTAAGTTTGACCCAAATACGTGACATCAAAACCAAAACAAACGTTGCTATAGGTATGCATGCAAATTTCTTAACCCATCATTTATATGCATGTAACTTTATTTAACTAAAGAAGAACACTTATGATGTAGATACTATGGGCATGCTCTACAACACATGCCCCCTTCAAGAGAGTCCACATGGCCGTACATTTACAAAGAGTGTGTTTCACATCAAATATGCCATGTAAGTTTAAACCAAACAATAATAATACCATGACGAAACTCACATTATTGTAATTTACAACCACCTTTTATTAATCTTAATAGGGACAATATGTTAAAGTGTGTGGCAACCGGTGAACACGCTTATAACTTCTGGAATGGCTTTAGGAACAGGAGGGGTGGAGCGGTGATCGTGGTGCTTAAATTATGGAGGATAAATCCGTTCGTGCGTAAGTGTGTTATTCACTACAGTTTAACATATCGTAATTGATCTCGACAATACCAATCTAATTCCCACAGGTGGTGATGATGACACTTGGCTAGAAACTGAAGAAGGCTTATCGGACATTTTGTTCAACCCAGCGATGGAAGTGGTTGATGATTTGAGAGACGACTTCTTGATGTTTGATATGATAGCAAGATACAGGGAAATTGTCCCTAGATAGGGAATTTATCTATCTAAATCTCTGTTTAAGAACATAAGTTTATTTATAATATTAAACTTTGTTTTGGATTTATTTGAATTTCATACGATAACAAAATCTTACAGACTTCACATGCGAAGTCTACCGTGAGACTTCACCCGGGGTGGAACGCATTTTCATCTTTGCACCATTTGATCAAAGATTAAAACTTTCCCACCGAGTTTCCAATCAACCTCGTGCTCTTAGACAACAAAACACAATTCTTTTCGTTGCTATCCAGCATTGACAAAATTTTTGCATTGACATCTCAGCGGTCTGGGTTAAAGTGTGAGTTTAATCTACG
>SMJT01000157.1:140416-247805 GCA_004349715.1 Crucihimalaya himalaica
TACACCCCCACACTTTTCAGGTATTTGTACGAAGGTACTGTACCTTCCAAAGTTCTTTCGGCGTTTTGCCGGTTACTTTGTGCGGTATTTTGTTGAGGATATGATTTTGGTGAGCAAACGCTTCCCCCACAGATTCTGGGGTAAGCCCAGATTCTGCAACATAGCGTTCATGCATTTCTTTCAGAGTTTGGTTTTTTCTTTTTGCAACTCCGTTAGATTCTGGTGAATTAGGGAGCTGTTGTTTTTGGTGAATAATGCCATTTTCTTGACAAAAATGCATTAAACGGACCATCATATTCACCTCATCTATCACTTCTGACTATTATTTTATAGTTTTTCGAAGAGTTGGTTTTCAACTTCGATTTATATTCTTTGAATGTTCTCCAAGACTTCATCTTACTACGTAGTAAATATACATAGCAGTATTTTGTACAATCATCTATAGAAGTCACAAAATACTTTTTACCTCCTCTATTTGACATATTTTAAATCACACAAATCTGTGTTATTAATGCGAGAGGTTCGGTTTGTGTTTCAACACGAGGAGATGGTGGTTTTTGTGAGTTTTGCTTGTACACAAATTTCACATTTTTCTTTGCTTATTTTGCATTTCGGGATTAGGTTCAAATTAATTAATCGTTGTATAGATTTATAATTCAATGTCCTAACCGTTCATAGCCAAATGTTAAAAGACTCAACCAAATAAGCAACTGAATTTTTATTGATAGAAGCATTAGAGCTCGAAGCTACATCGGTTTTCCTTAACAACATGTTGAACATTCATTTTGATAAGGCCATCCTTAACAAATCCCCTACCAATAAACACTCCCATTTTTTCTAATCACCAGCTTGTCTGCCTCAAGGTTGGTTGCAAAAACCGTGCTTGCTTAGCAGAGTCCCGGGATCAGATTCTTTCCTCATGTCTGGAACATGCTTCACGTTCGAGAAGGGTGACAGCCATCCCAGAAGTCATCTTCAAGGACCACCTTCCCGGTTCCCACAATCAGGCTCTC
The DNA here is from genome assembly GCA_004349715.1 of Crucihimalaya himalaica. Taxonomy (NCBI): domain Eukaryota; kingdom Viridiplantae; phylum Streptophyta; class Magnoliopsida; order Brassicales; family Brassicaceae; genus Crucihimalaya; species Crucihimalaya himalaica. The sequence goes on from SMJT01000157.1 coordinate 141,430, forward strand.
TTCAGACTTGCACTTCTGATAAGTGCTTGAAAGTGTCTCTGTCAATGCAGATGTGAGTAGTAGCACCTGTGTCATACCACCACTCCAAAGGGTTTTCGTCAGTCATGACCATATTAGCCTCAGTGACCACCGCACACAGGTCTTCTTCGGTCAAAAAAGCCTGACTCTTGCTGCTTCTTGCCTTGCGCGACAATCCGCGATTTGTGACCAAGCTTGCCAGAGAGGTTTCACTTTCCAGTGAATCTTTTGCCTTCACCTAGCTTCTTGAGAAGCAACAGAGATTGAGGTGCCATCTTGTTTGGCAACGGCCTTGACAGGCACAACAGCTTTGTTGTTGTACACAACCTTGGCTTTCCCCTTTTTCCTTGTATTCATCAACATTCGCGTCATGGTCCAATGGGGAAGACGATCCCCAAGCTCTTTCTCGCCGCCTCAGTTGACTGGTTTGAAGCCTGGCGATCAAGTTAAGCAAAGAGATGGGCTTTTTGCGTGAACTCGAGATAGGACGGAAATCATATCCAACTCGGGGGTAGATTGTCGATGAAGGCATTCACATAGAAGGTGTCACAGACCTTCATCCTTCATCTGCTATCTCTTGCACGATCATCTGTAACTCATGAACCAGCTCCATGATGGGCCTCAAGTCCAACATTTGGTATCTGAGGAAACTTCCTTGTGGCCGCTTTCCCCGCGCATGCGTTGTACGTTCTGTACTTCTTTTCCAGAGCTTGCCAGAGAGCTTTGGAAGTTGGAGCGTGGCGGTATAAACCTTACACAGTGGCTCCTCCAGGCGGTTTTGAATGTATCCCTTGCAGAGGAAATCCGAGTGGACCCATGCTTCAACGCTAGCCACCAGATGTGGGATCTGTGTTGTCAGCCGCCAGAAACGGTTTTTTCCTCCGTGAGGTATTTCTTGGAAGTTCAACGTGCACAGGAAAAAATGCATTTTCTGCTGACCAGAAGTTCAAAGTTTTTCCCGTCAAACTTCTCCACGGCATCACCACCTGGGATGGCACAGACTGGATCTGGACATCAGCGGGTTTTGGAGGAGCGAGTGGCTAACCATCTTGGTTTGTCGGCTCACCATTCCTGTTAACCACGGTTGTCTCAGCCAGGTTGAATTCACCACTGCTTGACATTTTTCTGTATAGAAAAAGAAAATATTGTTAATAATTGGAATAATATTATTTAATTCGCTCAATTAATTTTAAAAAAATTAATTTACGAAATTAATATAAATTAATTCGACATTAATTTGCACAATTAATAAAAATTAATTTGCAGAATTTAAATAAAATTCGAATAATCTGCACAATTAATAAAAATTAATTTGCAGAATTTAAATAAATTCGAATAATTTGCAAATTAATGAAAATTAATTTTCAGAATTTAAATAATTTGATAAATTAATATAAATCAATTATCAGAATTTAAATAAATCCGTTAAATAAGTGATTTTAATTTTACGATTAAATCACTAAATAAAACTGTGGAAATCGCCAATGAGATTCCCAGAAACGCTTGTAACGTTTCGTGAAACTGCCAGAAAAGGGCCTCCACGTAAACTGTTCGTATGATCCCGAAGATCAAACAATCAGAAATGGAGTATTTCGAGAATCTGCTAAAAGGCCTTCGCGTAAATCACTTCCAAATCTTATGTGTTGCAAATACCGTTTGTAAACGATCTACAAAAATCGCTAAAGAGCTGTTTGCAGATTCGTTTGTATCGGTTTTGAAACTTTTTGAAATCGGTTTGAAAAACGTGTTCTGGCGTTTTGTAAATAAATCCGTTTAGAGGTATAAGCAAAAAACGGATTTTTGTTTGAATTAAGATTGTTAGACCGCGAAATCTAGAGAACAAAACACGAATATAAAACCGAATTAAGGAAAAACCCGTAGAGGCAAGATATGATCTTTTTCCTTAATTCAAACAATCTCCCGCAGTGTGGCGGTTTATGAGATGATGAATCCCAGGATACAACTACGGTGAGACTGTTTTCGCAACACTCGAAAAACAGAATCTACGAACTGTGTATCTACGATATACTCTTGAGACTTACTGATTTTCAGAAGAAAAGAAATGTGGAGGAGAGTTTCTGTGTTCGTCAGAACGATAGAGAGTAGAAAAAAATGAGAACGTCTTTTGTTGTTTTTAAAACGCAGGGAGAAGTCTGAACGATCTGCAACGTGCGCAGATCGTGGAGCATTGAAGAGGCGCACGACCCGGAGAGAATCTCGCGGACGCGTTTAAGGCTCGGTCAAAGCAATCAATAATCGCTTTTATTATGCAAAAACGTTTCTAAATTGGTCAAATTTTAAACAAAGTTGCATAAAAATTTTCCAAAAAGGAAACGGGGCCCCGGGCCCGGCGGCGGTGCGCGCGCGCGCGAGCGTATTTTTGCATAATGGGCCTCCAACTCTAGCACCATGGTCTCCCCTTCCCATCTAGTTATTGAACACTCTCATAAGTGTAACAACATATATACTAGAGGGAATTTTTCCACCCAACCAATGTGGGACTTTGTAATATAAAGTCTTTATAAGCTTTCAAGCTAACCACTATGGAGTTGAATTTCTCATTCAATTTCACTTCAATTTTTACATGTAACTACACTATGTTATAGTGCTCATTACGAGTAATCCAAAGACTCCGAGACCCGGTCATTCCGGTGACGGACCTCACCGGAAAAGTCCCCGTAAAGTTGGCCGGAGCCACTTGTCCAAAATTGAAGTTCCAACAGGTGGTTTCAAGGTGAGTGTGGTCCTAGTAGCACAGACTAAGTTGTGGCTATATTTGTATTTTTCTACACTTTTTAAAATGTATAACTAAATAAACTTGGTTTTCGTAATGGTACAAGTACGTGTTTCGTTGATACACTTCATTTAATATAACTAAGTAAAAAAATTTCTCGTTATGCTGCAACTACGATCAATCTCTTTAAAAATAAATCAAAACTATATGCAATATGCAATATGCAACTAATAAATCAAAATAACGTCTTAAGTTAAATGCCATCTCAAATGTCCTGGAAGAATATTCTCATGAATCCATAGTTCTATTCATAAAACTCTTCGATTCTATATTTCTCATCTAGTTCCCCATAATCTGGGTTTAACGGATTTACTATTCCTAAATCACAGAGACTAAACCAAAACCTGATTAAACCTAATTTCAACCGGATTACACCCGTAACCCAGAAAATCCAAAAATCAAAAATTCTTAAATTCATTTTCTTCTCCTCGATGAACCCTAGAAATTTTAATAGAGAAATCGAAGAGGAAAATCCAAGATCAAAGTTCCCATAACGCATGCGATGACATTAATCCTCTGAAATTATTCTAGGCAACAAAATATTGATGAAGAAGCAGAAGATCGAGATGAATTTCACATCGACAGTCTCACACAGGATTGTACAAACACTGAAGAATCAATTCATCACGATGTTTATGTGGAAAGTGATGATGAGGGTGGTGTCATGAGACGAGATGAAGCAGAGAGTGATAACACAAATCACACACAGTGATGGGACCATGTATTGCGACCAGACATTCTACAATGGAATTCCCTTTTAAGAGTTTGTTATTGACTATATCCAACATACAAGTTATAATCTGAATCAGTACATGTATGATAGAGATAAAATTGAGTTTAGATGTGTAGTTAGGAGGATGAATGTTATGAATGGCAAGTGTATGCTTCATTGCTTCCAAATGACATATATTTTAGCAATCCAAACCATAGAAAGTCTTCTTATTGTATGAGGTTATTAATTATGATTCTCATGTTTAGTTTTTTTTATAGACTTATGAAAGTGAACCTTCTCAAGCCATTCTCATTCAATAGAACTGAATTAGGAATGAAGTAAATGATGCACAAGTAGGACTAATGTAGGAATGAAGGAGAAGTATAACACATGTGTGACTGGTATGTTTTTTGTAAGTATGGTCACTTATATGTCTTGTTAAAACTTTTAATTAATGAAATGGATAATTCAGAACCTTTTATGTAAAGAAATCTTATGTTTTGGGCGTTAGAATACGGTGCTAAAACAGAGAAGATGCGAATTTAGAAACGCCAACCGATCAGTGCAGTTGTTGCACCGATCAGTCCAGAAGCTTCCGCCGACCGATCGGTTGCACATATCACCGATCAATTAGCGCCCAAGTAAATTTTCAAAAAACAGTTTAATCTAGTCAATTCACTCGAGTTGAACCCGATTAAACCTGTCGAATCCCCCTTCATTTTCTTCCCTGATTTCCCCCACCACCAGTTTTACAAAACCATCGAAATTTCTTAATTTGTTTCAAAAACCATAACTTTCTCGTTTCTAAATCGTTTTAACGATTTTTGGGTGGTTTCCACTCAATATTTTGAGATCTATCCGTTCATTCTAGTCTTATTCCGATATTTTGAGGTAAACCACTCTATTTTTGAGTTTTAGGTCCGAATTTTCATAAGAACATATGTAATGTTTGGGTTTTCCGATTCTTTGCATGTCCGGATTGTTTATTGGGTGAGAAATGATGCTTATAATACTAGAAAACAGATAAGGTTGTGGTTGACGGAAAAGAAAAACAAATTAGGTGGTTAGATTTGATAAGTTCTTGATTTTTGGTTGATTATTTGGATTTTTGAAATTGGTGTGTGCTGGATTTTGGATTTTTGAGGCTTGAATGGTGTTTAGAATGTTTGATATTGAATTATTCCTAATTTTAGAAGAATAATTTGAGGAGTTTGGATTTTTGTTACAATTAATTTAGATTTATTATGAATTTTAGGGATTAATTTGCCAAAAATTAATGTTTTTTTTTTGCATTTTAATTGATTTTAATCCTTTTAGAAAGTTTTGGTAGTCATGTATCATATCTTGAATTTTAAGAATTTTTTCAGAAATTTTTTCGAAGGTTTTCTGAATCCGTAAGTTTTTTGTCAAATTCATGAATTCCTGATTTTATACTTTTCTATGATATGGCTCCTAGGAAACGAGGCGAGAGCTCGAGACAGAATAGGGTACGCCGCCCACCGAGTATGGCCACCCATTACCGGGAGTTGACTTATTCTGACATTGCCGCCAAAGAATGGATCGAACTGCAAACTCCATCCAACGAGATTTCAGCAGTATCAGATCCTAGTGGAGTTGGGCCTCAAGGAGGAGGTCCATAGGATACTGGGAATGATCGGCTTTTGTTCGTTCCCTTCTAGATCCTGGGGTTTACACGAAAAGCCAGCAAGGGACTTTCTGGCTATTGTGGAGGTGCCCTACTCTACAACCATTGAGGTAGCTTTCGGAAGGTGAATACGTTTTTTCACCGGCAGGCAGCGTTACAAGCTATCCATCCATCAGCTTTGCGACATCTTTGGATTCCCATGACATACTGAGGCACGTGCGGGCGTTGTTTTCGATCCTGCAGAGTTTTGGACCATGATTGGTTCAAGTTCCTATGTTTATGGGGCTTGAAGCAGGCTCGGATTAGGAATCACATATTATGCTTGGTTGCTAAGTTCATCAGCAACACCATCTACAGCAGACACGAGGTCAGGACTCTTAGGACTGCTGAGCTTTACATACTACGAGAGACGTTTCTGGAGTACATCAAGGACCCAGATGATGACAATTATGGAGTACCGCATGATGTAGATCTTGGGGCATTATTGGCTGATGAGCTTGCTGGAGCCAAGTTTTTTATCCAGAAGAGGCGTGATATTTACTGCGGAAGTTTCGTCACATCCATTCTTGAGGCCATCGGGATCGAGATCCCACGTCCCACACTCGAGAGTAGGCTGTTCTTTATAGATTGGGAGTCTTTACCACAAGGCCATCTTAGTCTGAGGCACTTCCACTCTACAATTCTAGGACCACAGAGGGCATGTCATGTACATGCAGCTCCCTGCACGAGAGCTCACTTTTCATGGCTCCTACCAATGCTCTATGTGATCGCCCAGCTGGGTATACCCATACCGCATGTCCTTGTCAGGCCGGCATAGCTGCTCAGGTGTAATCTCGTGCATATACTTCTTCTTAGGACATGCTACTTAATTTCGACAAGCAGGAGTTCACCAAAAGTGAGCTCCCTAACACTGTCTGCGATCAAGAGATGACCCGCCACATGCAGGAGGTCGCAGATAAGACAAACATGATGCTCTTACTACTTTTAGGGGTCCTCTGGAATATCCGACCATGCTGTATTTCGGCTTCAGAAGATGTCACTCCATCTGTTTAGAGAGACAACTCGTACCACGACAATGTGCCTTCACCCACAAGCACGACTCCAGAGGATTCATCTAGCTCAGAAGGCTACGGAGGAGGACACATTCCACTTGAGAGGACCAAGCACCAACAAGGACAAGACGGCTCAGACGAGTGAGCATCTCATTCGCCGACTAATCGGTTTATGAGTTGCAGCAGTGCACCGATCGGTTGGATGTTGTTCCTTTCTTTATACACCGGGATAGTGTAGTTCAAGTTTGGGAGAGGGTACGAATGTACCAACCACTTGGTTATGTTTGGTGAAATTTTTCAAAATTTTATCGAATCATTTTCAATAAATCTAGGGAACAATGAGCTTTTCACGAGAATTTCTTTGCGATGACCTTCCAAAAACAAATTTAGGAGGATTCTAGAATTCGAACAGTTGCTTGGAACGACCATGAGTAACACAATCTCCACGAAAATGCCTATCACTTTGAAACTTGAATGATTTGAGCTTAGCCTGATCTAGTGGAACATTGAGCTTAAACTTAAGTTATCTCACTTAGGGGATTGATAATCATGCTATGGATTAGATATTCGGAGTTATACCTTGTTTTACCACTCATTTGAGCTTCGAACATGTAGGCTCATCTTTAGTCTAGTACCACACCTTACTCCCAAAAAGTTGGCTTTTTCATACATGCACTATATCATTATGTTGAATTCATACATGAAGTATATAAGCGTGCTATAACATACACCAACTAAAAGATAACTTGAATATCTGACATAAACTAAACAACTTTTGCTAAAACATACAAAACCACTAACACCGTTTGTCAACCGTTAATTCATGCTGATGTGGCAAACACGTTGCAAAAAAAAAACTCGCAAAAAAAAAATGAAGTTTTACCATTTGAAAGGATTTGAAGACTTTACCTCTGGACCAAATTTGAGATACATAACCAGCTGAACCAAGTTGTTTAATCGACAAAATGTACATGCACATAATTATATATAGTTTACACAATCCAAAACTTTTAATCAATTTTAATTCGCAAAATAGTAAATAGTATTTAAATCTTATTATTCCAACCCTGTGCATGCTCTTGATCATTCAATATGTGCATTCATGTGCATAAACTATGGAGTATATGGACCGGCATAGCTAACCTTTCACTAGAATTTAGGGATGTTAGACGGAAGATTTGGGGATGATTAGAAAAGTCTCGGTACGCTAAGTCTTGTTGACAGATTTAAGGACTTGTTAGAGAATGCTAGAAAATGTTGGAAATATCATTTTGAAGCTTGAATTTGTATGACAAAACTGGCTATGTTGTTTTGTAAGTTTTACCCCAAATAAATACCGCAAGTGTACTTGATACACGCCTCGGTGGTGAGTGTGTACGTGAATAGAGGGATGGCTTCATAAGAGGATGGTCACCGGCCCTTGATGAAGAAGAGATGGCCGAAGATGGGGATCAAACACGATGGCGGTTGCTTCTCTGGCGTGGAATCGATTCAAAGGGGAAGTGATGACAGATTGAAGTGATGGCGGTTACTTCTTGTAGCACTTCTTGATTTAGTCAGCTCTGAGTCAATATTGGTGTTGAGTTTTGCATTAACCCAGTATGGTGTGTTTTGGATGTCCGCATCATACCCTCCCCCTTGAAAAGTTTTTACCTCAAAACTGTATAATCTGCACCAAGAGAAAGCAAGTTTGCTTTTATTCGTTTTTGGGAGGCTAGAGTCTTACCTGTGTATTGTGGTGACTGGGTGATGCAGGGTGCATCAGGTGGCTCTCCCTTGAGCAAGAAAGATTCGACCACTCCTTGGCTTTTATCTGGTGCATTGACTAGTGGTGTTGCTTTCTTAGCTTCTTCTCGACCTGAATTGGACTCTCAAATCTTGTGGTTTTTCTTTGATTAAGCATGAGTTTCAGACTCTTCTAGTGTCCATTAGGGATGGTATGATCACTGATGGTGTTATTTCACTCTGGTTTAGGTTTTGATTCATGAGTCTCTTCTCTTCCAGTGAATTGTCTTTATGCTTTGTGTGTTCCTTAGGTACCTGCAAGTAACTCAACTAAAATGGCAAGACACGAGTGTGTTAAACTTAAAATGGAAATAAATACAGAGTACTTAAAGCTTCGATGAATTATGAATTCATTCCAATACCGAATAAGATCACATGTGCCACTGACGAGTTTATGTTGGTTACTTCTTGTTGCTTACACTTCGTTCAGCTCCCTTAGCATTATGCTCCATGGTGTGAACAGAATCAATAATCTTTGACAAGAGCAAGTGCATCACACAAGAACTGGAATTTTCAACACGCGATTTTACTAGACAATCACTTGATTTAAATACATTCGGTTTCAGCCCTAGTGTTGTGGTATATCCTAATTGTCTTTTAGGAAAAGTTGCAGTAAAGTGACCTCTCTTATGACATATATAACAGGCTATCCCTGTTGGTTTTGAAAGGTCAGAGAACTTACCTTCAACCTCCTTGTCTTGCTGTTTAAGTAGTGGCTTTGCACTTGATTTTGGGGCTTCAGCTTGGGGCTTTTGTTTAGGCGTGTCATCCTTGGAATGACTTGTTGTCCTAGCCTCAGGTCTCTCTCCTATAGTAGGTGTAGACGTCCTCTTTTGCTTGGGGCTGCAAGGATTTTTAGATGTAGCTTTTGGTTTTGCTAGGATCCATGTTCTTGGCTCCGGATTGATGTAGATTTTGATGTTGTATTGACGCATGTTCTACTTTTCTTCCACAAACTCTTCATACAAGAGATGCTTCATATCTTCCCAAGTGGCGTCTGGCTCATCATACTCAAATCGGATCTCAGCATCTCGACTCTATTGCCTAAAGGCATTCTCGGTTAGGGTATCCTCCGTATAACTTGTCTTCCCATCTTCAGGGATTTGGTTTGATGAAAACCAATCCTCTATGTCTCTTTCACATCTCGTGTATGCTTCGGGTCTTTGGTGGTGACCTGCAAAGGTAATGTACATTGGCTCATGGTCTTCATCTTCAATTGCTGAATCTTGATCTACTTCATGATCTACATCACGATCTAATTCAGCTCCAAAAATTGCTTCGGGTTCAGCCTCATGATGCCAAGTTTCTCCACTATGATGCTGGAACTCTTCTAAACTGATTTGGGAATCAGTTTCTTCACACCACAGTACTTCATCGCACGATGCTTCATCATAAATATACTCTACACCATGGTATGCTTTCATCTTCGTGATGGTTTTCTTCTCGCTCTGGTTCTTCATTGTGGTTTTCTCGCTCTTGGCTGAATGAAGATTCAGTTTCTCTTGGCCATGATTCACTCCCATGACCCTCCTCTTCGTAATTCTCATTGTCATTATAGTGGTCTGGATCTTCCTCACGCCATTGTTCCTCTTCATGACTGATTTGGGAGTCAATCTCTCCATTCCTTGAGTCTCCATATGGTTTTTCATCCTCATTCTCATGGTCAACTCGTGAATAATCAGGTGGCTCTGGTTCAGGCTCATCTTCATCAGGTTCATCTCCATAGTCTGAACTTGAGTAGCCTTCGTGAAGCCATGGTGGTGCCTCATAATCAGCCTCTTCATCAAACCAACTCGGGTTTGCCTCACCACAATCGGTTTCATAGGGGTTGGACTCATAATAACCTTGTTCCTCTTCTCAGTAATCTCCCATGGTGTTCCTCTGCTTTTCCTTGAGTGTGATCTCGCAAAACAAAGGAAGAATAGCGTATCAATTTGTAATCAACAAATATGGAAATAAAAATAAACAAAATAATGGAAAACTTCTTTTTTTGACTAAAAATTCAAAAAAACTTATAACAATAAAAGAGAAAACAATTTTTTATTTTGCTTTTCTGATTTAAAAAAAAAAAAAATTTTGAAAACTAAATTAAAAAAAATAAGAATACAATTTCTTTTTTTTTTTAAGGAATAAAACAAGAACTACTTCAAGAACTAACTCAATAACTAAATCATGCTTTTTATTTGGTTTTTATTAAACAAATTTAAACATAAACTGAAGCAATTAACTTTTGTTTTCTTTTCTTTTGAAGGTGTTGATGGTGTAGAAGCAAAATAAGCAAGAACAAAATGCAAGAAAATTGATTGAAAGAAAAGTGCAAAACAGAAAATTAAAGGATTGAAAACACCTGAATAGGTAGGAGCTTTTAGCTCTGATACCAGATGATACACGCCTCCGTGGTGAGTGTGTACGTGGATAGAGGGATGGTTTCACAAGAGAGTGGTCACCGTGCCTTAATGAAGAAGAGATGGCCGAAAATGGGGATCTAACACGATGACGGTCGCTTCTCTCGCGTGGAATCGATTCAAAGGGGAAGTGATGGCGGATTAAAGTGCACCTCATAGTTGTGATTAAGCTCTAATACAACACAAGTACAAGAACAAAAGCACAAACTAACACAAAGTACTCGGACTTTGAGTAAAAGAAGAACAAGTCTTATAAAATTCAATATTCAAAGGTTGATTTTAAATGAAGAAGTGAAGAGCTTATATAGAGCTCGTACATGCACTTAACCAACATTCATAAAGTATAAAAGTTGCAAGAAATCGAAACATGAATGAAAAGAGCTGTTGGAATTGATGTGTTGTGAGGATCATCAAGGATCATCAAGGATCATCGAGGATCTTCGAGGAACAAGGAAGATGGTCCAAGGATCAGTGTTGGAATGCGAAGAATGATCAAGAATAAGGTTAAATGGTCTAAGAAATCCGAATCTCCGAGGAAAAATGAGTCTGGAAGCTCATTTCCGATAATTCCGCTTTGAATGGTCAAGGGAATAGTGTTCGGATAGGATATGTTCGAACATAAATGGATAATATTCAGACAGAAAAGGAAAGGATCGGATAACGTTAGGACAAAGTGGATAACGTCCGAAGGAATTAAGGAATCTTCGGTAAAATCAGATAAGGTTCAGACGGAATCGAATAATTGTCGAGGATCTACGTTGGATAACGTTGGATCTACGTTGGTATCAAGAATTCTTGGGCCAATGTCAAGGATTCATGGGCAAACGTCGAAGATTCATGGGCCAACTTCGAGGAATGTTGGACCAATGTCAAGGATTTTTGGACTAAGTATCAGGATTGAGGCCTGATGGACCGGCCCAACAAAGATTCGGTGATTAAGTGGATTATTAGGGTTTTATGCGAAACCCTAAATAGGGGACTATCGCCTTTAGTTAGGAACACATGCAAAAACGCGATGATTAACCCTAGACGCCACACTGAACAAAAATGAAGAAAAGAAAAAGAAACCGGGAATCCAATTTTAAGAAGTTTCCTTCGTCGATCCTCGAGAGATTGTGAGGATCTACGAGTGATTAACGTTCGTGATCGAGAATCTGCGAGAGATTAAGGTTTGGGTTCAAGGATCCTTGAAGGATTGTCGGGGATTACGAGTTTCATCGAGGGAAACCGTAGATCTATTGAGTAAAGGAAGGATTCATCGTAGATTTGTTGCAGCTGTCGAGGAAAATAGGATAATCATTGAAAATATGTCTAAGCGGTACTAGGAAAGTGTAGATTTGTCAAGGAATCGTCGAGATCTGTCAAGGGCAAGGAAGGATCGTTGAGATCCATCGAAGTAAAAGGAAGATCATCGAGATCTGTCAAGGAGAAAGAGAGATCGTCGAGATCTGTCGTGGATAAATGAAGGATCGTCGAGATCCACCAAGGTAAAAGGAAGATCGTCGAGATCTGTCGAGGTAAAAGGAAGATTGTCGAAATCTGTCAAGGTAAAAGGAAAATCGTCGAGATGTGTCGATGAAAAGGTGAGGATCGTCAAGAAAAACAAGGGTTATGTCGATGAAGGTACGTAGATATGCGGATGGTGTACGCATATGTGCGGGTGGTGTAAGTGGACTGTGCAGATGGTGTAAGTAGACTGTGCGGATGGTGTATGGGGACTGTGATGATCGAGTGATGATCAAGGACAAGTGGTGATCGAGTAGTGTTCGTGGTGGCATTCAGTAATCATATCAAAGGTGATGGTTTCCACAATGAGTTGTCTAAGAAGTGAAGAAACGCGGTTGATCTTTGGCGCGGTGCCAACTATGAAAATCTCTCTCTTTGTGCTTGGTTATGTGGGGTGGTTGGTTGAATAACTAAGTACAAAGGGGTATTTTGTTGGATGACACGGTGGTAGCTGGTTCAAGGATGATACGTTCAGGAGTTGTTGAAGGAAGCTCGAGGAAATGGGAGCCGAACGTGGACGACTCACAAGGATTCATGTGGGTACGTGGACAAGTGGACAGAATTCTAAGAGTGGTTAAGGTATGACGAACGTAAGTGTTAAAGCTAGTCAATTAACATGGTTAAATGTTTAATTGATGAGGATTATTAAAAGAAAACAAAAATATTGGTAAACCCGTGTTAATGTTACTCTCGGATTTTTATGGCCGAGAGTTGATCTGGTACATGGTACCGGGTCAGGGTGTTTCAATTTGGTATCAGAGCGGAGTTGGTTCTAGGATAGAACGCGAATAGCTCAGAGAAAGAGCATTGATGGTTGTAGGAAAAAGACTTCAAAGGAAAAAGACGAGTTTTAAGGATTAGAGAAAGGAAGCAATGCTAAGGGAATAGTATTAGACCATGAAAATTTCCAAAGAAAAGGATTAGTAATGTGGTGAATGCTAAGGAAACACATTGGCAACGTGGAGGATGCTTAGGAAAAGCATATGTTATGCGGGAATTATTAAGAAAAATCAATGGTAATGTGAAAATTGCTAAGGAAAAGCAATGGTAATGCAAAGTATGCAAAGGTTAAGCATTCGTTAAATGGGAATTGCTATGGAAAAGCAATGGTGATGTAAAAATGCTAAGGAAAAGCATTGATGAACTGATTAAGATACTTGATCCAAGAGTGATCTAGCAACAAGGTTAACGGGTAAAGAAACCCGAGAGTGAAAGTGGTCATATGTGGGACATATGCTAAATTTCAGAAGTGAGAGTGAGAAACGTTCCTAAGCTAGATATCAACTAGATCATATCATCGAGAATGGTGATCAAAGTAATTGGAAAATGACTAAGTGTGGATTGTTGGTTTTATAACATAATCAGTTATCGGGATTGATTAAGTAAAGTCATTGGAGAATGACTAAGGGGAAAATGTTGGTCTTGCTCCCTTGATCAAAGTCGTTGGAAACGACGTAAGGAAGTCATTGGGTAATGGTTAAGGAAGATGAACTGGTCAAGGATCATAATGGATGAAGGATGACTAGTGAACGGATAAAAAAAACTCAAAGTGGAGATAATGGCAAAGTGTAGAAACGATTCGGCTAAAGACAAGCCAAATAATGAATTTTTGAAAGCAAATGTTAACGGCAATAGAACGCCTAAGTAAATTTGAATTGTTGAGAATGATTAAGGAAGGAATGGACAAGTAGCAAAGCGTTGTTAATTTCTTAAGGAAAAAGGAATGAACTCCGAATGATTGTAAAAGTTTTTCTAAGGCAAGGGATTGCGGAGAAGGGATTGCGGAGAAGGAGGTTTTTCATAAAATGTTGGAGCTTAAAGAAGTTTCCCAGGAACAAGGGGAACATGAACCAAGTTGTTGCTCATTGAATGGATCAAAGGAAAAAGTATGTCTAGTTTTGAATCGAAAGGTAAGATTCGATAAGTGTTGAATCACGCTAAGTTTTAGAAAGACTTTTGGCGTTGAACCATTGAGGATGTTAACAAATCCGAAGGAGTTAAGTTGGAAAAACTTCTAAAGGACAAGTTAATGTGAATGGAAAGTTTAAGGGGCCGATTGGTAAGGACTTTTACTACAGGCTGTTACTATAAACTTTTGGCTGCAGAGAATTTGGCTGTAAGTACTGTGGCTGTAACTTTAAAATATTTGTTAAAGTTTGATTGGTAACAAAAAAACTGAAAAAGCTGTGACTTTAAATATTTATAAAAGTTTGATTGGTAATAAAAACTGTAGAAGCTGTGACTTTTATTTTAAAATTATAATTTTTTTAATTATATCGATATAACAAAAAATATTTATTAACAATTACATTTAAAAAAAAAATTACAAATCTTTAGAAATAAACTAATAGATAAATATTTTAAACGAATAAATTTATTTTTATTTATTATTTCATACCAAAATTTAATATAAAAAAAATCATTAAGAAATGGGATACACTTAAAAAAACTTGGGTGACAATCTATCAAATATATATATATATATATATATATATATACACATCTAGCGACGACTAGCCCACATAGTATTAGCAATCTCATCACGAATACCTTCCATGTATTGTCTCGAACTAACGTCTTGTTCCATCACATTTGGAAGTTCTTCCTCATCTGGAGCATATTCTTGTTCTGATTGAAAATCAGGATCTTCAATATGTGACTTCCGAATAAAATTATGGAGGGCCATGGTCGCCACCACACTTTTTCTCATTGTTGAGAGATTATATCTCGCTTCATCTTTCATAACTCTCCATTTTCCTTTCCATACTCCAAATGTTCTCTCAATAACAGAAAGAAGTAATGAATGACGACGATTAAACATTTCTCTATAGTTTCATTCTTCTGGCTGGTTTCGGAATCGAGATAGGTGATATCGATCTCCTCTATATGGACATAGAAATCCATGGCGTAATGCATATCCTGAGTCTCCAAAGTAATATTTACCTTCAGGTGGATTTGGAAAATTAGGATCCCTTTCCATGGCAAGTGAGAGCACTTCCGCATCGTGTGCAGATCCCGGAATACCAACATAAATGTACGTGAACATCATGTCCAAGTTGCATATGGCGAGAATGTTCATAGTTGAATTTCCATGCCTATTCCAATATCTTCGTTGATGTCTCCCCGAAACCATGACGGGTACATGTGTTCCATCAATTGCACCAATAAATCCTTTAAAGTGTGGCCAATAACGTTTATCAGATTGCAACTTAGGATGAACTTTCATAAGAATTGTTGGATTTGGCGCGAACATATCAATGGCCATCAATACAACAACATCAAGAACTTCATGGAATTTTCTGGAAATTGTCTCAGCTGAATGGCCGAATGTACGCATTGCAGTCCGTTGTGTTATATTATGTCCACACATGTGTAGAAACATAGCAACACTCTCTTTTGCCGATATATTGGATGTGTCACACAAACCATATTTGTCTTCTAAATCACTGCATAATTTTGTAAAGACCTTGGGGAACATCCTTAACATGTTGTGACATTGTTGTGGATGACCATTGATCATATCATGAAGAAATTTTCGTCCACGATCTCATCTGAACATAAAGGCCTCATGACTCTCTTATCTTGATCATTTTCCTCTGTTCCAAGTAAAAGATCATCACCTTCTTCATCTTCAAGTATGTTCCATAACAAGATCATATTCTATTTTTTAAAGAAAAAGTATTAGATATTTGTTTAACAAATAAAACCATTTAATTAAAAAAAACTCTTACTATATGTAATGTACTTTACCTTACGTGAAGATGATGATGATGTCATATCTATAGGATTTTCTCCAAACTGTTATGGTGAGCAAGTGAAAGTTTGAGATGGTGAAGTGTTTTCTTTCTGCCAAAATATGTTAGTATTTATAATCTTTTTACTGGTGATTTCCTTAAAATAATGGTTGAATAGTTTGTAGATTTCAGATTAAATAATAGTCATTTTGTAGTGTCGAGTCAATAACAATCCACTATTTTGATGCAAGTCCATCTTTCATCTCGGCAAGTCCATCAAAATAGAGGGAGGTAGCTTTTTAATTAGTCAACATTAAAAAAAAAATCTGAATAGAAATAATTATAGAATGAAAGTCCATATGTAAAACATAAAATAAAAATAAAAACCATTTATTATATTGATTAAAAAAAAATAAATATTATTAGAATAAAGAAACAACTTCATAAACTTTAACTAAAAGTAGTTTGAAGGATAAGTTTGCTGGCTCTGCACTACGATTGATCGTTGTAAATAATTGAGAAGATACTCGTCATTTGACAATCCTAGAACCATTTGTCGAGCTGTCTCACTATTTTCAATTAGACTCATCACATCCCAGTAGAAAGAGGAGTTGTATTCCAGATTAGAGAGTTGGTGTACACGACGCACAGCTCTCTCTCTATCTGAACCCATAGCTTCTCCTGCAAATTTAATTGTCTCCGATCGTCTATCATATGCCATGGAAATGTCAGATTTTCCACTGCTTCCTGAACCTTTACGTTTGCGTCTAGCACTAAAGTTTGGATGCATTTTATCTGTTTGGGTAGGATCTTCCTTGCTTGAAGGTTCACGAAAATTTGATTCAGAGTCCTCACCTTTATCAGTTTCATCTGCATCGGTATGTGTGTCAGTAAAATCTTGCACTGGCACATACCCATCAGGACCATTTCCAATAACCCACCCGTCATCAGTTCCAACAAGCACGTCTCTGAATATTCTTTCTAGCAAAATCAAGATCTTGAAGTGGTTTTTTTTGAATATGAGCAGCCGCAGGACCAATTTCCTGTAAAGAAACTATTTCACCATTATCGACTGATTTTGGTGTTATAACGTATATAATCTATAAATTTTAAATTATTAGATAAGACTTACATGTATTCTGTCGTCCCACCATTCTTTATCCATATCGATTTCTCCAGTAGTCAAATCGACATGAGCTCCAGTTTTTTTGCTTAATCTTTTGTATGCACTATACCATGCTTTCAGATTGTCGTAGTGATTTTTAAAAATTTTCCAACTTAAATTATAACTTGTTACTTGATAAAATTTAGACAGCAGTCGATCTTTTCCTTCTTTCGTCAAGTATGTCTCTTTCCAATTTTCTTCTTCTTGTTCGGAGATAAAAATTTCGAGGAAAGTTTTATTGTCAAAATCTGTCCATGTGATCTTTTTCTATAAGTAGTTAACCTAAAAACATATATATTAGCATTATATTCATATAACATTTTAAAATAACAAAATTTAAAATGTTTTTACATTACCTTACGAGAAGATGATGCCATCTCTGTAAAACAAAAGAAAATGTTTTAAATTCTAATATAATACATACATAAATTTATGATCACCTTTGCATATAATTTACATGCAAATAATATAAACTTATGAAGAAATATATGAAAATCATGATACCTGTTGGATTTGAAAGTTACAGAAAAACTCAGTAGCTCATGGTATTTATAATGTTAGTGACAGTCTAAAAATAGTATATTATTTTAGTTCTAATCTTTTTTTATTTCGTTTTATATATTTTTTTAAATTAGTATGTTTATCGATTATTGATTTTTTATTGTTTTTGAATGATTCTTGATCCTATTATAAATAATTTTGTTTTTATTGTTTTGTGTAGAATTTTTCTATTGATTATTATTGTTTTATCTAATTTTTTTTTTTATTTATTTTTTTTAAAAAATAAAAAGAATCGTACAGTCTTCTAAAAGCCATGTTTTTGTGGCTTTAAAAAAATAGAAGCAAAAGAGGTTAGAGAAAATTTAGGGGCTGTTAGGACTTTAAAAATAAAAAATAAAGTAAAAGTTTGATTGGAGGAAATTTGGCTATAGATACTTTTAAATGAAGTAAAAGTCTTTACAGTATCGGCCCCTAAGTAACAAGTTGTCGAGAAATGGTTCAGGAAAGAATCAAATCGGTCTTAGATAAGACCGTGTCCAAGGATTTGTGTTAGTGATGGGTATTGCCGGTCAAGGAAGGCCATGGTGTATGATTAACTAACATGGACGTTGGTAATGTTTTGGAAGAGATGTATCTCCTAGAAGTGATGTTGGAAAACATACTTCTTTGGAAATAGTCTGATGCGAATAAGGAAATTCAAAAAAATCAGAATCAAGTAACGGGTCACTTAGGAAGTGATGTAGTGGAAAGTCTAGATGGAAATCTAGAATTCTCAACGAGTATAAGGACAAGGAAGTCCTGAAGGTGAGACTTGTAGTCTTCACGAAAGGAATTGGAGATTCCTTAGACGAATTGTTAAGGACAAGTAAGTTATCAGAAAAGTGAAATGAGGCAGACTTCTTAAAAATGTGATGTTAGGGAAAAACAAATATGTGATGTTCTATAAGGGAAAACAGACAGAAATTCGTGAGTTCATAAAGGACAATGAAAACTCCAAAGTTAGTTTACATGATGAATAAGTGGAAATGAGTAAAGGTTATTAGGCAAAAGGAACAACCGAAAAATAAAGAATATGTGATGTAGTTAATTCTAAGATTGCTTCTTACAATTGGTTCATTAATTCTTTGGTTGCTTCTCTTGGTAATGTTGAAATATCTAAGTGATTGATTTACGGCTGAAACGGAAAATCATTTTAATTGGTTAATGTTTGCGATATATTAGAATGTAGGTGATTGTTCTGTGTGAACAATTACTATGTGAATGTTAAGGAATGTTCATGAAATGCATTTAGACTATGTGGATTGATTGTTTGAATATGGATCTCTGACTTAGTCTAGCGCTGGTCTGGTTTGACTGTAGATCTATGGCTAAGTCTTAGCGCCGGTTTGACAAGAAATCCTATGTCTTTGTTGTTGTGAATGTCTACTTGTCATGTGTAATGTTTATAGCGCATTATCTTGCTGATTGATCCATGGTGTTCGGACAATCATGCTTGATGGGAACGTAAGGAATGCATTTTGGTCCTATTGGAGCACCCTGTGGGCTAATGCGTATAAGCTTGGGTTTTATTAACGTGGCTCGTTGTTGGGATTGCCATTTATTAACTTTGGTCACAGAAAAAAATGAAAGAAGAAAAGTTCGACCATAAATGGTGAAGTCTAAGATGTCGTCTTACATTAGATTCCTTGTCATTGATGCTTGTACAAGTTTGCTTGTCATGGGTAATATATAAGACGCACGTTATTGTCTTGTGATTGATCTATGGTGCTCAGACAATCACTTGACGAAATTGAAATATGAAAGAAACTAACACGCATCATTGACTATGTGTTTTTGATGTTGTGTATGTTTGCTTGTTTTGGTTAATATGTAAGACGTACATTATTGTCTTGTTGATTGCTCTATGGTGCTCAGACAATCACTAGACAAAATTGAAATATGAGAGAAACTGACTTGCATTTTTGACTATGTGAATGGAAGTGTTGGATTGCGACTTATTGACTATGACCACGGAAACACAAAAATGAGGAGAAGTTAATCTGAAATGTTGAAGTATATGTTAAGTTAACTTGACGGTAAAAAGTAATGAATGTAAGAGTATTGGGACGTAAGCAGAATTGTTGGTGCGCTTTGGAAGTTTGAGGCCATATCTGTGAAGTCCTTAAGAACTTGCGAGTTCTAAGGCGGAATGTGAAGCGTCTTTGAAAACTAGTAAAACTAGTGAAAGTGCTGAGATGGTAATGTTGGGCCAACATGAACTTGCCAAGGTTATAACTGCAGTGCGTGAAAGTCCAATACTAGATGTTGTTAATAATGTCTTTGAGAACTAAGAGAAAGTTTTATAGCATAACGGTGATAAGACCTTAGTTGTGGACTAAGCCAAAACCGAGAATGTAAGGATCAGAAGAGATGCAAGAATGTGTATAAGGATCTGAAGTGATCCTAGAAGGTATGTGAAGTTCTTAAGGGATCCGAGAATGTTTGTGAGGATCATGCGTGGTCCAGGAATGTTATGTGGATTGTGATAAATCTACTAGTTCCTTGAGAAACATAATGTTGTGGAAAAACTTGGAAGGTTCAACAAGCGATCTAGAAAAGGTTAGTTAAGTATTGAAGGATCAAGGAAGATCTGTGATTGTTGAAGGATCAAGTGTGATCCGAGAAAAATTTGTAAGGCAAAGTGTGAACCAAAAGATTTTGAGAAGAAAAGGGTTAATGTGTGAGCATTCAGAGATGGTCCAATGCTAGGATCGTATGAGTATGTGAAGTGTTAACGTTCAGTCGAAGCTAGGGTAAAAACGTTCGTGTGCCTAAAAATTTGGAAGTCTTCGCAGGCACAAACTATTTGCAAACGTTGGATGGTACTAACGGATCGCTGGTGAATGCTGGAAGGTACCAGCGGATCCACGATTAACATAGTATTACAAGGAAATGGTCGGACAAAATTTGAGTGAAAGTGTTGAAATCGCCTAGTCAAGGTTAAGAAGAGTGTAGACGTTGTCTAAGGAAAGACATATTCAGTGTCAGAATCAAGTCTATGAGAGACTTTGGTCAGGAATTGTGGAATCAATTCAAGAAGTACTAAGGAAAAAGTATTTGAGATCGAGTCAAGAGAGGCTGTGATCGAGAAAGGATAGGTTTAGCTCATTAAAGAAGTAAGAGGTTATCGAGAATTGGAATATTTTGTGTTAAAGTACTTTGATTCGTCAATGGAAAAGGCGTATCAAAGGCACTTGTGGTTGAATCTTGAATAAGATTGCAAGCAATGGTAAGGAAACTATGTAAAAAGGCAATGGTTAAGTAACTTGTTGAAAGGTTAAGGTTCGAAACGGATTCTAACAGTTGAATTCGAGGACGAATTCATTCTAAGTGAGGGAGAATTGTAACACCCGCATCCAATGATTCCATCGAGGATCCTCGAGGACCAACGAGGATGGTCTGAAGATCAGCGTTAGAATGTAAAGAATGATAAAAGATAAGGTTAAATGGTCTAAGAAATCCAAATGTCCGAGGAAAAATAAGTCCAGAAGCTCATTTCCGATAATTCTGCGTTGAATGGTCGAGGGAATAGCGTTTGGACAAGATATGTTCGGATAAAAATGGATAATGTTCGGACAAAAAAGGAAAGGTAAGATCAGATAAGGTTCAGACGGAACTGAATATTTGTCGAGGATCTACGTTGGATAATGTTGGATCTGCGTTGGCGTCGAGGATTCTTGGGCCGACGTTGAGGCTTCATGGGCCAACGTTGAGGCTTCATGGGCCGACCTCGAAGATTCATGGGCCAACTTCGAGGAATGTTGGACCAATGTCAAGGATTGTAGGAATAAGTGTCAGGATTGTTGGACCGGCCCAACCAAGGTTCGGTGATTTAGTAGATTATTAGAGTTTTATGCGAAACCCTAAATGGGGGATTGTCGCCTTTAGTAAGGGACACACGCAAATAGGCAATGATTAACCCTAGTCGCCCTAAAAAGTGTAGATCTGTCTAGGAATCATCGAGATCTTTCAAAGGCAAGGAAGGATCATCGAGATCCTTTGAAGTAAAAGGAAGATCATCGAGATCTATAACCGAGAAAGAGAGATCGTTGAGATCTGTCGTGGATAAATGGAGGAACGTCGAGATCCATCGAGGTAAAAGGAAGATCGTCGAGATCTTTCGAGGTAAAAGGAATATCATCTAGATCTGTTGAGGTAAAAGGAAGATCGTCGAGATCTGTCGAGGTAAAAGGAAGATCGTTGAGATCTGTCGATGAAAAGGTGAGGATCATCGAGGAAAACAAGGGATAAGTCAATGACGGTACGCATATGTGCAGATGGTGTACGCAGATGTGCGGATGGTGTACGTGGACTGTGTGGATGGTGTACGTGGAATGTGCGGATGGTGTACAGGGATTGTGATGATCAAGTGATGATCAAGGACAAGTGGTGATCAAGTAGTGTTTGTCGTGGCATTCGGTAATCATATCAAAGGCGATGGTGTCCATGGTGAGCTGTCTAAGAAGTGAAGAAACGTGGTTGATGTTCGGCGCGGAGCCAGCTCCGAACATCTGTCTCTTTGTGCTTGGTTATGTAGGGTGGTTGTTTGAATAGCTAAGTACAAAGGGGAATTTTGTTAGATGACATGGTGGTAGATGGTTCAAGGATGATACGTTCATGAGCTGTTGAAGGAACCTCGAGGAAATGGAAGCCAAACGTGGACGGCTGACAAGGATTCACGTGGGCGTACGTGGACAAATGGACAGAATCCTAAGAGTGGCTAAGATATGACGAGGGTAAGTGTTAAAGCTAGTCAATATTCATGGTTAAATGTTTACTTTATGTGGATTATTAAGAGAAAACAAAAATATTGGTAAATCCGTGTTAATGTTACTCTCGGATTTTTATGGACGAGAGTTAATCCGGTACATGGTACCAGGTCGGGGTGTTTCATTAAGCCACAACTCCTCTTAGAGCCCGTTCTCATAACCACTAGCAGTAAGGATCATCACCCGTTTATTTGGGCCTTCTCGAGCCATGTGTCTCCTGCCTTGACACTTAAAACAGATAATGTCACGTGTTCTACTAGGGTGAGAATAGTTACCTTTGTCCAGTTTGAATAGTGACTTAGAAGTCTCCACGATGTTCTTTTTAAACCGAGATTCTATCTCTACCGATTTGACTTTGTCTTTTGGTTTGTTGGCTCAGGTGCTCCAAGGCTGATTGCTCCGCAATTTAGTGGTAGCCACCTTTCGTTTGATGTGTTGCTCAGGTTGTATGGTTAGATGGACCACCTCTTACAAGTCATGGAACGGTTGTCTCTCCACCTTCCGGGATATCTGGTTTTGTAGACCTTCAATGAATTGTGCCATGAGGGACTCCTCAAAGTACTTATCCCCCGTCTTGTTTCCCTGCACCAACTTACGAAAATATTTTTGTAAGTCTCTATGGAAATAGACTGGTACATACCTCTTCCTTAGGTCAAAATTCATCTCATCCCAAGTAGTAGTTTAGCCATATATATGCCTCCTCCTTTCGGATACATCACGGTCCCACCAAGCTAAGGCATCTTTCCTGAATTAGGCAGTAGTAAAAGACACATTCTTCTTGTCATTGTACCCATATCAAGAGAAGATGTGCTCCATCCTCTGATCCTAATCTATATTGTCTTCCATATTGACACGACCTGCAAAAGTAGGAGCCGTTAGTTTAGGATCCAAGGGATAAGGCTGGTTGTCTTCATGGTCCATACCCCCATGGTGAGGGTCTCTACCTCGGGAGCAAACTAGCTTTGGTGGTGGTTGTGATTCTAGTTCATCCATTGGTCTCCAGAGTCCTCCTCATCATGTTGTTTACGAGGTAGGGATAGATTATTACAAATGGATTCACCACTCGTCATTGTTCAAGACTGGCCATACGGTCTCCAAAGATTTGAAAGGTGGCCTGGATAGCTGCTAGGGTGGTAGCAAGGGCATTGTTAGCCTCGTTGTTTCCGTTGATATTGTCTCCCAAAGTTCTCAACTACAAAAGCAACACAAAAATTCGAGTATCAAATTCTCTAAAATCTACCAAAAGCAAAAGAGAACAAGCAACCAAGATTAAGCAAAGAATCAGCAACCTAACAAGATGAAACAAATAATCACGAAAAAATTTAAGGCAAACTAACAACCCTAACGCGATAAAGCTAACAAACGAAGAACAAAGAAACCCTAATTTTCCCTTTTTTTTTTTTACTTGAGATCGCACAGAAGCAAACAAGAATCAAACAGAAACAGACGATTAAACCTAAGCAAACTCAATGCTAGCAAAGCACGATAAATTCAATATAGCAAATCAACCTAAGACTTCAAACGCAAGCAATCTCGATTTCTAGGGTGTTTAATTTTTCTATCTAAACTAGCAAGTACTCTTTTTTTTATTAGATACTATCAACTTAAACTAGCCAACTAACAAAAAAAAAAGAAAATCGAAACAAAAGCTAGTAAAAATCAACAAGCAAGCAATCGAAATATTATTAGGGTTTAAGGATTATGCGGCAGAAGTAAAAGAAAAGAAAAGTGAAAATCAAGTGAGGGATAGAATCAACCAGGGTTTTTAGGAGCTTTAGGCTCTGATACCAGATGATACAAGACTCAAAGGAGCCATATGAACAGATGGTGATGGCGACATGAGCTGGCAGACGCTCTCTCTCTAGTACCAGAATTATGGAGTGTTGGGGATGGATTGAAAGCACCACAAAGGCTATAGAGGGATCTTTGATACAGTTACTGAACTTGTCCTAAGAGGGAAACCGCGTAAAAAGAAGGAAGAACACTTGAACTCGCAAGAGAACTTTATGGAGAACAAAATTGGGGTCTTTATTGATTCTAGGGTAAAACTTGATACAAGGAGGCATGGGGACTTTAATAATACTCCATTAGCTAGGACTTCTAGGCAAAAATAATACAAGAAAAATCACAAAAATAGAAACAATCTGAAAAAGGAAACATGCACATGCGAGTGAAACTCTCTCCACATGTTGGAGGCTTTGGTTTTCACACTCTTAGACTCTAAAGACTCAACTTAAGTAAGTAAAAAAGACGTGGCACACCTGCAAAAGAAACTTACGCAAAAATGGCAACAATGAACACCATAGTTACCTTATCTGGATGTAAGAGAGGCCACGTACATGCTGACTAGTTAAGTCCTACCATTAGCTTCCTTGAAGTCCATCCTTAGGTCCTCTTGTGGATTGATGTCATCATGGTCGTTTAAATCCATTGATGTTGGCCCATTGCTATCCTCGGGTTCCCCTATTGTTTGTGTTGGTCCGGTCTGTTTGTGGATGTCTTATGCTTCCTGGACTGGGCGGATGAACACTTTCACTGCCTGTTGAATTTGTCTCTGAACATCCTTGCCCTTGAACGTGTCATTGGTCCTTCCATTATTTAGGGGATGTCGGGTGAAGGCTCATTCGGTATGATGTCTACAACTTATCCGATTGATGCCAAAACAATGAACTGAAATCATTTGATACCAAAACATGAAAACAAGGTTCAAAATTGAAAAAGAACAAATGAAAAGAAAGAAAACTAATGGGTTGCCTCCTATTCAGCGCTTGTTTTGAGTCTCTAGTTCAACTTTGATGCGCTTATTCTAGACTTGAGTTGATGTTTTCTTCCTCCATCTTTGAACCCTAGCGAGCTAAGGATGGTAAGGGTGAGTAATAGACTATCTTTTGAATGATATGGAAAGTGAGTTGTTGCTTAGGCATATCCATAACTGCCCCAATAGAGTTAAGGAATGGCCTTCCCAAAAGTAATGGCATCTCTGAGCCTCCAACCATCTCGAGAATTTGGAAATGAGTTGGAACCAAACAGTGTCCTACACTTACTAGCACATTGGGTAAGAATCCTTGAGGCTTGGCCATCGAAGCCTCAACGAACTTCAAAGTACACAGGGGATCATCGAAATTCTATATTCCAAGTCTCGTAGTGACAGAAAAATGATATAAGGTTTACTTGATCCTGTATTGCAAATGGAGTCTTCAAAGTTGATACCGAAGACTGTACAAGGAACTACAAATCTTTCGGGATCCTCGAGCTTAGGAATTTTTGTCAAGACTTTCTTCTCCTTCATAAGCTTTTCCTTTAGCATATCTAATCCTTCTTTCCCTGTGATGACACATTTAAAAACTTCCTTAATATTAGTAAAGCTTGCTTTTGCTTCCTCATACACCATTTCTTCAGTCAACTGCCCAAGCACCTATTAAACCTACCCATCTTCCCATTAGCTATCAATTTGTTAACATAGCGAGGGAAAGGAACCTTCGGCTTGTACACACGTGGAATCTCCCGACTGTTATGGATCTTCTGAACATCTTCTGAACATCTCCTAAAACGTTCTTAGAACACTTGGACTCAGCCTCGCCTTGTCTTTTGGATGAAAGCATCCAACCGATCAGTTAAGATGTTACACCGATCCGTTATGGTTGTCTTACAATAAAGATCGGTGAAACTGCTGCACCGATCAGTGTGCGTGTCTGAGGTCTCCTTTAGCCTTTCCTAGAAACTTTCTTGGAGGTACTTTAACACTGAAAGCTACTTGGGTACTTTGAGTATCTAAAACCTGGACATTGGTACTCACGGTTTCAATCTTTCCATTGAGAGATGTGTACATTCCTTCCACCTTTGCTTTGATGATATCAACGCTTTTCTTGTGACTCTCCATCAGTTGATGCATCATCCTCTCTAGTTTTCTCTCCAGTGAGTTTTGTTGTGACTGTCCTTAAAATGTGATTTGCCCATTGTTGTATTGAGGCTTTGGTAGGAATTGTATCCACCATAATCGACTCCCTTGCTCTGAAATCCTAGGGTTTAGGAAGATAAAATAAAGTACGAAAGGTTTGGGTGATTTCTAAACTTGTTGAAACCATGTCCTCCAATGTAATTCGCTTCCTCGGTTCGTTCTTAGTAAGCTACATCATCAGTATCATCTCCTTACTCCACATCATCCACCGTGCGCGTAACTCTACAAAGCTTTATCTGCCACTCCACTTTCTCCTTCAGCTCCTGGTACCCGCTTGTCTCTACAATCTTAATAAAAACCCTTTTTGATTTATCATATTCGAGGCAGTGGTTACTATTTGCTTGCCGCCAAATTCTCGATGAGGACGTTGGCTTCTTGAACAGTGTTAGAAGTGAAGTTCCCTTGACTTGTCATGTCAAGCGCCATTTAGAACTTCTCAGACACCCCTTGGTAGAATACATGTAGCAAATTCTCATGAGGATAGCCATGATGCGAACAATCCTTCAAGTACCTTTTAAAGCGATCCCATCCTTTGAAAAATGACTCGTTTCCCGTTTGTTGAAACATGGTGGTCTTGTTCCTTAGCTGAGTGGTTTTGGACTTTGGATAGAAGTGGTTAATGAACTGATCATGGCATTGGGCCCAAGTTGTTCTGGAATCTAGCTCTAGAAGTCTCAACCATCTTGAGGACTTACCACCCACTGAGAACTTAACAAGGTCAAGAGTTGGTAGTCTTGCGGTGCACCATTCGTCTTATTGGTGCTACAAAGATCTTCAAAGTTCTGAAGATGGTCCATTTGATTCTCTGAAGCAAGGCCATTGAAGATCGATTGTTTCACTAACTAGATCATGGAAGGCTTAATGCGATAGTCTCATATTTGTGGTGTAGGCAGACAAATGGCGGCTCTATAGCATAGATCGACAAGGAGCATTGAAATCTCCCAAGGTAGGCTCATCAACACCCCGTAAACTGACCGGTTAGTTGTAGTAACTGATCGGTTGGTTAGTGGGTTCATAATCGATTTGTGGTACACCGACCAGTTCTCCTACACCTTCAAAACCGATCGGTCGTTCTTCATCACTGATCGTTCGATCTTTGTTTTCAGCAACTTTTCCGTCTTCGATAACATCTTCAAAGGCCCTAGCATTACCGTAATTCTCCATCTGCTTTTCTCTTTGAAGCTTCCTGCCGGCACGCTTGATCTTAGCTAGTTTGTTATTATTTGGTGGTAGCAAATTATCAGAAACCTTGGCTCTTTCTTTGCATAAACCTTTCAACACATGATAGAAAGAAAAATAAGTACAAAGAAAAAGAAAAGATAAATTTATATACAAACAAGAAAATAAAAACCCTAGACGGAATTTTAACTACGAATCCAAAGGCACTCGTTATTGGTCCCCGGTAACGGCGCCAAAAACTTGTTGAGTGTATGTTTTACCCCAAACAATATCGTAAGTGTATGATAACACCGCTATAGTATTTAAGGATCGAATCCATAAGGACCAAAACGATAACACTATGGATTATGATAATTAAAACTTAGCTAGAAAAATTTAATATGATTTTTATTTTTCTAACAACCTAATAAGATAGATCTAAACAATGATAGATAAATAGGGTAAAAGGAAACTTAAAGAAATTCTAAACAAGAAACATGCGTGCATATGAGAAAGCATTAAAGATCCATTCTCGAACTCAATCATAAATGTTAACTATCCTAGTGCCCTAGTGATAATTACTAAGATACCAATCCTAATAAAAACTTCCCTTTACTATCAAGATTAAAGCAAGCACTAGGTATATGATTTATATGTTCACAAGGGTTCCACCAACTGCCGTTGAGTGGATTACCTTGTTCACCTAGGCTAAATTTCTGACATTTCATTGCAACTGTTGTTGTCGAGAAATATCTACGAACCTATTTAGACTGCCGACTAGAATAAGCATTACTAACAACTTAGGCGAATAATCAAAGCATTATTCTTAATATAACATGCAGAACACCAATCTAAAACATCCTAACAGAAAACCCTAAAACCTACTAGAGAATTACTCAAGCACGGTATAGATATAACAACACGAATATAAAGAACACATAAACATATTGCTAAATTTACTACTAAGACTATAAATAAAACTCTAAAAGAAACATTATATTAAAAACTATGAGAAAAGTGTTTTCCGCTCTATGGCTTGATGATTTACAACTGCAGGTTGAATCTTTCTTTTATAGTGCAAGGGAGAAGAGAAAAGTGGAAGTTTAGAGAAATGGAAATCTTCCAAAAAAGCCAAAATAGAAGTTTTCCGGAACCGCCAACCGATCGGTGTAGAGGTGTAACTGATCGGTTCTTCAGAACTTCTCAACCAATGGGTGCTAAGTGCAACGAATCTGTTTTTGCGTCCGAGTTTTCCTTCCTTCTGGCCCACTGGAAGTCTATTTAGCTCTAATTCTCCTTTTTTGTTTCCAAACCCATTTTCCCGCTAAAACACAAAAAAAAACTAAAAACTTATCTTGTTATTGGTTAAAAACGCAAGATTAGTCGTAAAAATGACTCTAAAAATCAGTAAAACATAGGGCTCAACATTAATGTGCCATGAATTATAGAGTACGTGGATTCCACGTGTGGACCTAAATGGAATTTTTTAAGTGAGTTTGTTAGGATATCGGTTTTTTATACCTCCACAACTGTAATATGTTATATTCATACTAGAACTATACAATTTTGCTAAAACATATCCTAAGTAATCAGAAATTTGAATTTTATACCCCATCATAAACATTATTCCAAATATTATTATGTTATTCGAATGAATCAGATGTCGTTTCCGATTTATATGATTCTATATTATTTTTTTCTCTCGACTGAGGAAGAATCACGATTTGGGAGAGGGGGGTTTTGATTTTTAGGGTCCACTAGACAAATCAGAATTAATTGGCAACAATTTATGTTGTTGAAGAGGTTTTAGAAGTCGAATGAGAGAATGGAGATCTCTGTGGGAAAAATGAGGTAATTGTGTTAGTTTGAGTTAATGAGACACAATGTAATGTTTTTCAACACCAAAATAATAACGTTATTACAAACATTATCACTTAGACACACAGTCACTAATATTCCAAACATTATCATTGAGACTATACATATAGACACAATACAACAAAAATTACTTACACACTTATGAAAGAAAGATAAAATAAATTTGTATAGAATTCGAATTGTTGGTTACATGTGGTATATTTTAGCACGGCACAATAACAGAGTAAAGACGTATGCATGATTTTGCACAAAAGATGAAGTACATGTATAAAATTTGAATTTCAAATTATTCGAGATATATTTTAGGACAACAATAACATAGTACAGTTGTGAAGGTATGAAAAAATCAATTTTCCCAACCAATACCCGAATTTATAGAAGAACACTCTCCCGGTTCTTCATGAAATGTAATGATTAAACTATTCTCTGATGAAATAAACTCTCTTGATGGACTTTTATTCAAATCAATAAAAATATCTTGTTCATTGCTTTCAAGTCATAAATTTAGATCAGAACTATGAAAAGCCATAGATGATTTTAACTAAATGATGATCAATGTAATATATATATATATATAGAAGATCAATGAAACCTAATTATATTGGTTTTGGCTCCATTCTAAAATTTGGTTTTGAATGACGTAATTATGGCTCCAAATTTGACATTTTAAAATAAATTTTGATTGTTAATTTGAGTAATGTTATCTCATTAGTAGGAATATGAAGGGACCTAAAAATTAGTGGTGAAACGTTAAATAAATAAAAGTTGATATTTAAGTAATTAAAGAAAAAAATGATTAGTTAAAATAAATATTTAATGTTTTTTATTCGGTGGAAAATGCTCAAAAGATCAAATATTTTGAAAATGAGGTAAACGGAGGTAGTATACTTTCCCCAAAATTTGGCTTATAATTCACGTACAACTACGTACCAAGTTGGAAATTAAGGGAAACTTGTTTCTAAATGGTACAACTATGTATCAAGTTGTACCTAATTAAACAAATCGACACAATTGTAATAAAAATACCAGATGAACAAGTTTTACCTAGTTAAACAAACTGACGTAGTTGTACCTTATAAAGAAAACAACCAAGTCATGCTGACACAAACCAAAATTACACGAAGTATAAACTGACTCATAAAGTGTTTAATCCTTCTTCTGCCTCGTCACAATAGGACTTATAACCACAACCTTTTTCGGCCTCTTCATCCTTATACTGCCACCTTCACTTGGTTCTTCTTCACTGTTGCCTTCTAATTTTTGTCCTCTTTGTTAACCCCTATTTTACTGATTTATGTAGGTCTTTTTGTAACGATTCTTGCGTCTTTTAACCGAGAACAAGATATTTTTGAGTCTTTTGTATTTTATTGGAAAATAGGCTTGAATACCAAAGAGAAGGGATTTGGAGTTTAATTGGGTTTCCAGAAGATTAAGTGGACTTTCAGAGGAACAAACGGGCTTCCAGAAGATCAAACGGTCTTCAAGATAGACCAAAAGGAAGAAGAGCTCGGAGCCACATACCGATTGGTTAGGGCAAGAACCGATTTGTTGGCGAAGCCTCATGGACAAATTGGCTCTACACCGATCAGTTGGCGAGCATTTGTCAAGTTTCCATTTTCTCGTTTTCGGAAGTTTTACAATTTTCTCTACTCCCTATAAACTATATAAAGGGGGCTCGACCCTCTGTTGTAAATACACCAAGCCATTGAGCAATAAATTCATTGTAAATACTCTTCTTCTAGTTTTATGTTCTTTTTAAGAGTTTTGTCTTTAGTTTAGTAGTAGATCTAGTAGTATGGCTATGAGTTCTTCCTAGTCGTGCGACTTTGTCTCTACCTTGCTAGATATGATTCTCTGCTAGGTTTTAGAGTTCCCGTTAGGTAGTTTTAAGTATGTAACTATGCATGATATGAGAATGATGGTTAGATCCTTTGCCTAGGTTGATTTTAATGATTACTCTAGACTGACCTCTAAGTATGTCATTAGACGTTTCTCGACACGTGACAGTGCAATAGAACGTTGGATTGTAGCCTAGGTGAGCAAAGTATTCGTAGACAAGTCTCATTGCTAGGGAGCTTTGTGAACCTATCAATCGTGTACTTAATCTTTGCTTAGATTATCACTACAAGAAAACACACGTTTTGCGAGGAAGATATTCCTAGCAAATCCCTTGCAACAAGACGTTTACGATGGATTTGCGAGGACAGTAAATCCCTCGCAAAACGGTCCTCGAAAATTGGGTTTTCTCGCTATTTATACTAGAACTAAGTGCCCCTCGCAAAACGGTCCTCGAAAACGGTCCTCGAAAATTGGGTTTTCTCGCTATTAGGACACCAATGTAGCAAATCCCTCGCAAAAAAACCCGTCGTTATTCCTTCGCAAAAATTAGCGATGGGTTTGCGAGAACTTTCTTTTGTCGTAGGTGTGCGTCGCAAAATGGTAGCAATTTTCACGGGGGAGATTTCCTCGCAAGTTTTACGAGGGAGTTGTGAGTATTCTCTGTCCTCGTAGACACCTAGTAAATCTCTAGCAAATTTGCGAGGGATTTGCGAGTACGGTAATTACTGTCCCTCGCAAATCCCTTGCATGTTTGCTAGGGATTTACTAGCAACAATGTTATATAGGAAATGAATATTATAATTTTAATTATTATGATTATTTTTAAAAATTATTATAGCTGAATTTTTTAAAATAATTAAATACTATTATGAAAAATTTAAATTATAAATATTTTAATAAATAAAAAGTGTTCAAAATGTAGAAAAGAAAAACTAATCACAAAAACAAAACTAATTTCCGGTTGCTTGATTGGTTCCCGTACTAGTTCCCATTTTGGTGTTGGTTCCGTTTCTACTTGCCTCGAGCATAGTAGCGAGCACAGGATCTTTCTCGCGAGGTAGCTGAAGAAAGCATCAAAACTGTTTATCTTCTCATCTTGAGTTGCAATACAAGCTTTTGCTTCGGCAAGCTCCGCCATAAGATCTGAATCTTGAGAAGGACGCGGAAAACTTGACTCTAAGGATGTCGCACATTGCAACGAGCCAACACCATAAATTCTCCCTTTCTTCTTCGGAGCAACCTATCAATAATAAAAAGTATTATGAAACATATCAAACCAAATTCAAATTTAAACTTAGATTTTTATATTAAAATTACCTCGGTAAATATTTTGTTCTTCGCATGAATACTTAATCCACCGGATGCGATACTCTCCAAATCATCTAGGATCGGAAGTTGTGACTGATGCTCTTCTATCATCGATGACACTTCGTTGTAAATCACCTCCAATCGACCATCAATGAAAGAACCGTCTGGTTTCCGATGAGTTTCTTCCAAAATCAGAAGGAAATCTGCAGTAGACTCACCGGTCTTCTCACACTAAAACACATTAAACAGAAAAATTAATACAAAATGAACCGAATAACCGCTGAAATAATTTTTTTGGAACACTTACCCTTTTCCGAGCTCGGGCTCTAAACGACGTCTGGCCTGAACGGTGTTTATAAACTCCTTGGCCATCATAATCATGATATTGGGCGTTGCGACTGTTGACACTCCTAGCTTCTGATTTTGGATCACGCCAATAACGAACTAATCCGGCCCATACATTGGGATCTATCCAACAGGGATTCGCCTCATCACCCTTCTCCTTCCATTTTTTCTTCCACCGCCCAACTTGATCGGTCATGCGGCTCTTCACCTTTGCATCAAACTCCTTGCGTACTCTCGCAGTTATGGCGGAATCCCAATTATATGTTTGCTACAAAATAAAATTAAAAACAAGTTACTATAATCATTTAGAAATTTATATTATTAATAAAACACAATTAATATAATTAACTTACCGCAAAAGCTTCAAACAACCGCCGTCCAACCGGTTCTGGTATTTGCGTCCAATTGGCATAAGGTTCTGATATGATCATGGCTGAGGAAGAAACTAAAGACAATATGGATAAGGAAGAGCAGCTAGAACCAGAACTTAAGTGAAACAAAGATGGAGCCAAGGAACCGATTGAAGCTGTGAAGACTAAGGAAGAAGGAGAAGATGCCTTGCACATTCCTCTCTGTCCAATAACTCTGTCCAAGTCACTCAAGTTTAAAGAAGCTCTCATCAAACTCCTACACATCATTCCTGGCCAACTTGAGTATGCTTATCCAACTACACTGGTTGTGATTCAAGCTACTTAAGTCTTCGTCAAGAGAGGTGTTATGGATTGCACTCTTTTTCCCTCCTCTTAGTTTTGTCCCAATGGGTTTTCTAAGAGAGGTTTTTAATGAGGCAAGCCCATAACACTTCACCCCATCCTCTTGATGAATCCAGCCCACTTCTTATTATTCTACCAATTCGCAAACAAGGAAGAAGAAGCAAGTCAAGGCTAATTTGAATTTAGTCTTTGTTATTTATGTTTTTGTTATTTCCCATGCATGTTCAAACTCTATATGTATTTTCCCTTGTTCTCTCTTTCATTTTATCAAACTTCTTATTTTCTAAAACCTTATCTAAGTGTTTGATCATCTTGCTTGTTTTAAGTGTATTCGGATTTAACATCTTTACATTTTCAAGCCTTCAAAAGTCTAAGAGTCATTTCGCAACTCTTAGAAGTTTCTTGCAATCCACGGATTCATTCGTTCGTTCGATCACTCAATCACTCATCCGTTCGTTCCCATCGTTCGTTCGTTCATTTGATCTATTCTTCATTCGTTCGATCACTTGTTTGTTCATTCATCCAATCATTCACTCGTTCATTTGATCACTTGTCCGTTCGTTCACCAAATTTGACTGTTCGTTGTCCGTGAATCAAGTACAACCCACGAAGTAGCATCAAGGGACGTTGATCCTCCTCCTAGGATCATATCAAGTGGTATCAGAGCTGCCTTCGTGAATCAGGTTGTGTTGTTCGAACCCGATCTGTTTTAATGTTTTATGACTTTTGGAATTCTATAAACAATCAGATCTTGTGTGTTTAGGATAAATCACTTAAAACTCTTTGATCTATATTTTTAAATAAGTTATGTTTTGTTTTTGAGCATATTTACTCGTTCTTGTGTTTAACTTTAATTAGGTACAATGGTGGAATCACAAGAGGAGGAAAATCATGGGGAAAATAATCAAAATCAGAACCATCCAAATCAGTTGATGTTGGATGCTCTCATGACCAGAATGGCTACTATGATGGATGAGCGACTTGTTAATATAAGGACTGATCTGGAAAGGTCTCTCACGGAAAGGGACAGAAGAAATCAAGTCGGTTTGGACGCAGAACAGTACTATAGTCATTCGTCTAGGGGGTCTAGGAGAGGAAGACGCATTAGAGAAGAAAGGCAACCACGTAATGTTGATCAACTTGCTGGTCTTAAAATCACAGTTCCTTCATTCCAAGGCACCAGCAATCCTAAAGAGTATTTGGAGTGGGAAAAGAAGATTGAACTTGTTTTCAATTGTAGAGAGTACACGGAAGAGTACAAGCTAAAGATTGCTCCCACAAAATTTAAGGATTATGCTCTAAGCTGGTGGGATCAATTGGTCACGGCAAGAAGACGAGCTGGAGACTTTCCCATTGAGACATGGAACCAAATGAAGATTCTGATGAGGAAAAGGTTTGTACCAAGCCATTACCATAGAGAGTTGCACTTTAAACTCAGAACTTTGTCTCAAGGGAACCGTTCCGTGGAGGAGTACTACAAAGAGATGGAAACTCTCATGATTAGAGCGGATATTCAAGAGGATAGTGAAGCTACAATGGCAAGGTTTATGGGAGGATTGAACTGGGAAATCATAGACCGGTTAGAGGTTCATCACTATGTTGAAATAGATGAACTTCTCCACAAGGATATCATGTTCGAGAAGCAAATCAAGAGAAGAAGCTACAAGTCTCATCCCGGGTCAAGTAAGCCTAACTATCCAAGGGACGATAGATTTAGTTCTTACAAGGATCCTAAGTCGTTTCCTAAAGCAAGAGCTGAAGAACAGAACACTAAAAGCCGAGACAAGCCATCAACCTCCAAAGCTCGTGACATACAATGCTTCAAATGCAAAGGTTTTGGGCATTATTCCAATGAGTGTTCTAACAAAAGAGTGATGGTCATCCGAGATAATGGAGAGATCGAATCCGAGGATGAACATTCAGAAGCAGAAGAGATAGACGTAGAGATGCCACCCAAAGGAGAGCTGTTAGTCACAAGACGAAATCTGAACCTTAAGTCCAAAGCTACGGGTGATGAACAAAGAGAAAATCTATTCCACACTAGGTGCATTGTTCACGGCAAAGTATGCAGCCTTGTTATAGATGGAGGAAGTTGTACCAACTTAGCAAGTTAATCTATGGTTATAAATCTTGGGCTGTAAGTAATCAAGATGTCTACACCATACAAGCTTTAATGGCTCAACGATGTTGGAGAACTAGAAGTGGAAAAACAGGTTTTGGTTCCCATATCTATTGGAAAATATGAAGATGAGATATCCTGTGATGTGCTACCAATGGATGCTGGACATATTCTACTTGGAAGGCCATGGCAATCTGATCGTAGGACTACACATGATGGTTTTACCAATAGGTATTCGTTTGAGTACAAGGGGAGAAAAACCATACTTGTTCCTCTAACACCACAAGAAGTTCACCTAGATCAGCTGAGCATGAAAAAGAATAAAGAGCAAGCCGAAACCCTCACAAGTTCATCAACTAAACTTCTGGTCAAGCAATCAAAGGGAAGTGATACTCCTCATTTGCTGTTTGTTTTTAAGGAATGTTTTAATCTAACTAAGCCAATGCAGGACATACCTAGCAAAATCAGAATCCTTTTGCAGGAATTCAAATATGTATTTCCTGAGGAGAATCCACAAGGCTTACCACCCATCAGAGGCATTGAGCACCAAATCGATTTTATACTCGGAGCCTCTTTGTCGAACAAACCAGCCTATAGAACCAATCTGTTGGAGACTAAGGAGCTTCAGCAACAAGTTAGTGAGCTGATGGAGAAAGGACATATTTGTGAGAGCATGAGCCCATGTGATGTTCCTGTTTTGCTCGTTCCAAAGAAAGACGGAAGCTGGAGGATGTGTGTTGATTGACGAGCCATCAATAATATCACTGTAAAGTATCGCCATCCTATTCCTAGACTTGATGATATGCTTGATGAGTTGCATGGTTCTAGCATATTTTCTAATATAGATCTCAAGAGTGGATATCACCATATTAGGATGAAGGAAGGTGATGAATGGAAAACGGCATTTAAAACTAAACAAGGACTTTATGAATGGTTAGTAATGCCGTTTGGATTAACTAATGCTCCCAGCACTTTCATGTGGCTAATGAATCATATCCTTAGATCATTCATAGGGCATTTCGTTGTGGTATACTTTGATGACATTTTAGTATATAGCAAAGGGATGGATGAGCATGTTAGGCATCTAAGAATGGTTTTTGAAGTCCTTAGGAAAGAAACCTTGTTTGCCAATCTTAAGAAATGTACTTTTGGAGCGGATAACCTTGTCTTTTTAGGCTTTGTTGTAAGTACAGATGGCATAAAGATTGATGTAAGAACATGATGGTGGAAGCGTCACAAGGGCTGCACTCAAGTCTCAACTCTTTGGTCAGCAAGGGGAGTGGTAAGCGATTGAGAATGCATGAATGAATGAGATGATGATCGATTGAAGAGATGAGGATGGACGATTGGAGGGTGGTTCGATGGTGAAGATGGAGTCGCCACACAAGGGTGATTACTTGTGACGAGACAGATCACTAGGTCGCCTTGATATCACTCACAAGGAAAGCTAGAGATTTAGGGTTTCAGAACTCTTTCTCAGAGAACGATGAAGAACTGCGTTATTTTATTGATGGCTAAAAAAAATGATACACGGCTGCTAAAGAACCTTATAAAGGGGCTCGTGCAGCGGATGCTTTCTTGGGCGAAACCCTAATACAAATACTAATCTATAGTCTTAAAACATAATGAAATAAAAATGCATAAAATAAATAACACCTAATACAAACTATGAAATAAAATAAACCTATCTTCTAATAGACCTGCAAAATGAGCAAACACAATATATTTTAATGAAATACATACCTTATAGTGGGCTGGTCGAAAATAAGAAGGCTTGGTCGAATTTCGTAGTCTCTCTTCATGGGCTGATCTCTGACAAGCTTAGACGGGCTGAATTGAGAAAAACATCTTCAAGTCTTGGGCCTCTTGAGTCTTGGTCGAATTCTTCAAGTCTTGAGCTAGGAAGCCTTGAACTGCCTTGTTGAATAATCCTCTTAGTCTTTTAGTTCCCGAACGAGTTCTTGGCGGCTCTCTCATTGTGGTAATGTCTTGAATAACAGAAGCATCTTCAAGGTCTTCTATAGGAATCTCGTCTTCAGCCTCGATGTCCTCATCAAAGGTGGATGAAGAGAAAATCAAAGCAATCAAAGAATGGCCGAGTCCTAAAACCGTTGGAGAAGTCAGAAGCTTCCATGGACTTGCTGGATTTTATAGAAAATTTGTGAAGGACTTTAGCACTTTGGCATCACCTCTCACTGAAGTTATCAAGAAGAACGTTGGATTTACATGGGAACCAGCTCAAGAAGAAGCCTTTCAAACCATAAAAGAGAAGCTCACTCATTCCTTTGTTCTTGCTCTCCCTTATTTTAATAAAACTTTTGAGATTGAATGTGATGCTTCCGAGATTGGTATTGGAGCTGTTCTTATGCAGGAGAAAAGACCAATTGCGTTCTTTAGTGAGAAGCTTGGAGGAGCTACCCTGAACTATCCTACCTATGACAAAGAACTCCATGCGCTTGTTAGAGCATTACACACATGGCAACACTATCTCTGGCCTAAAGAGTTTGTTATACATAAGGAACATGAATCTCTCAAGTATCTCAAGGGCCAACAAAAACTCAACAAAAGGCATGCTAGATGGATAGAGTTCATTGAGACATTTCCTTATGTGATAAAGTACAAAAAAGGTAAAGACAATGTTGTAGCCGACGCATTGTCTAGAAGGTATGTTCTCTTAAACTCTCTTGAGACTAAGTTGTTGGGCTTTGAGCACATAAAGGAATTATACGCCACTGATGTTGATTTTAAAAATATCTATGCTTCTTGTGAGAAGTTTGGAAGTGGTAAATTCTATAGAGCAGATGGATTTCTATTCTTTGAGAAAAGGTTGTGTGTACCTAATTCTTCTTTAAGAGATTTGTTTGTCAAGGAAGCTCATGCAGGAGGTTTAATGGGACATTTTGGCGTGGCTAAGACACTGAATGTGGTGCAAGAACATTTCTATTGGCCTCATATGAAGAAAGATGTGGAGAAAGCATGTGAAAGGTGTGCTACTTGTAAACAAGCCAAATCTAAAGTACAACTCCACGGTTTGTATACTCCTTTACCTATTCCTTTGCATCCATGGCATGATATTTCTATGGACTTTTTTGTTGGATTGCCTAGGACTAGGACTGGAAAGGATTCTATTTTTGTGATTGTTGATAGGTTTTTGAAAATAGCACATTTCATACCATGTAATAAAACTGATGATGCCATGAACGTTTCTAGGTTGTTCTTTAAAGAGATTGTGGGAATACATGGCATGCCTAGGACTATAGTTTCGGATAGGGATACTAAGTGTCTTAGTTTCTTTTGGAAAACTCTTTGGTCTAAGCTAGGAACTAAGTTGATGTTCTCTACTACTTGTCATCTGCAATCTGATGGTCAAACCGAAGTGGTGAATAGAACCTTATCTACTTTGTTGCGTGCATTGATTAAAAAGAACCTTAAAACTTGGGAAGAATGTTTGCTTCATGTGGAATTTGCTTATAATCATGCTAAACATTATGCTTCTAAGTATTCTCCTTTTGAGATTGTATATGGGTTCAATCCCATATCACCTTTGGATCTAATGCCTTTACCTTTGAGTGAAAGAGTTAGCCTAGATGGAAGAAAGAAGGTTGAGCTTGTAAAACAGATCCATGAGAAGGCGAGGAGCAATATACAAAGCAAAACTGAGTTGTACGCCAAGCATGCCAACAAGGGACGAAAGGAAGTGGTGTTTAAAGAAGGAGACTTAGTTTGGATTCAACTAAGAAAAGAGAGATTTCGTAATGAAAGAAAATACAAGCTAATGCCCAGAATTGATGGACCTTTTGAAATCGTCAAGAAGATTAATGACAATGCCTACCAACTGGATCTTCAAGGTAAGTATAATGTGAGTTCTAGTTTTAACATTACTGATTTAGTTCCTTTTCTTGCAGATGAACCATATTTGAGGACAAATCCTTTTCAAGTGGGAGAGGATGATATGATCATGGCTGAGGAAGAAACTAAAGATACTATGGATAAGGAAGAGCAGCTAGAACCAGAACTTAAGGGAAACAAAGATGGAGCCAAGGAACCGATTGAAGCTGTGAAGACTAAGGAAGAAGGAGAAGATGCCTTGCACATTCCTCTCGGTCCAATAACTCGGTCCAAGTCACTCAAGTTTAAAGAAGCTCTCAACAAACTCCTACACACCATTCCGGGCCAACTTGAGTATGCTTATCCAACTACACTGGTTGTGATTCAAGCTAATTAAGTCTTCATCAAGAGAGGTGTTATGGATTGCACTCTTTTTCCCTCCTCTTAGTTTTGTCCCAATGGGTTTTCTAAGAGAGGTTTTTAATGAGGCAAGCCCATAACACTTCACCCCTTCCTCTTGATGAATCCAGCCCACTTCTTATTATTCTACCAATTCGCAAACAAGGAAGAAGAATCAAGTCAAGGCTAATTTGAATTTAGTCTTTGTTATTTATGTTTTTGTTATTTCCCATGCATGTTCAAACTCTATATGTATTTTCCCTTGTTCTCTCTTTCATTTTATCAAACTTCTTATTTTCTAAAACCTTATCTAAGTGTTTGATCATCTTGCTTGTTTTAAGTGTATTCGGATTTAACATCTTTACATTTTCAAGCCTTCTAAAGTCTAAGAGTCATTTCGCAACTCTTAGAAGTTTCTTGCAATCCATGGATTCATTCGTTTGTTCGATCACTCAATCACTCATCCGTTCGTTCCCATCGTTCGTTCGTTCATTTGATTTATTCTTCATTCGTTCGATCACTTGTTTGTTCATTCATCCAATCATTCACTCGTTCATTCGATCACTTGTCCGTTCGTTCAGCAAAATTGAATGTTCGTTGTCCGTAAATCAAGTACAACCCACGAAATAACATCAAGGGACGTTGAGCCTCCTCAAAAATCGATCTCACGGTTGATGCAGCACAACCATCATCGTCAAACCTACAATGTAACAGAAAATTAAATAAATAAATAAATAAAAATTAAATTAACAAAATGTAATAGATATTACCAAAGAGTTCCAGAAGGGCGATATGGATCTGATTTAGGTAATTTTTTTCGAGCGAGACTAGCTAGTAGGGCTTCCAAAGTGAAATCGTTAACTTGTGGTGGAGGCGGCGTTGGGGCACCTTGTGGAGTGTTTGGTATAATCAATGGTGTCGCTTGGGAACTGCTACTACCGGGCAACGGAGGAGACTCCCCGGTTGATGATAGAAATCGAGAGTAGTCATTGCCCACAAATCCCGACATCTACAAAAATTAATATTCATTAGAATCTTAATTACCATAATATAATATTTATCGCAAATAAACAATCAAACAATTTTAAACTTTTTATTTTTATTTTTAAATCAAACAATATCATAACTTATCTTATTTCAAACAAGCATTAACAATCAAACAATTTTAGAAAATTGACATATATAATTTTGAAATTAATTTCAAACAAGCATTAACAATCAAACAATTTTAGAAAATCAATCAAGCAATATTTGAAAATTTACATATATAATTCTGAAATTAATTTCCTAGAATATCATAAAATTTTAAATTTTAAAATCAAAATTATCAATCATACTTAGCATTCTAATTTTGCAAATATTAATAATAAACAAACAATAAAAAAAACTCCATGGTTTTCGTTTGATGATTACTAAACAATCCAAATCCACCATCTCAATCCACGATCAAAGAGAGACTAACATAACACATGATAAGAAATTTCTAGATCCTAAACTTGTTACAAATTCCAAAACTTACAAATCTAACATATCTAACAAATCTAATAAATCTATGTTAATAATAAGAAAATCTTACCTTCAAATATATGGATTGAAAGAGATGAAGATGGAGACTGAGTGGAGGCTGCTGAGATCGTGATTGAGAGGAGAGAGGGAGACGGAGAGCTTTGGCGGTGAGATGAGGGAGACAAAGACGGAGAGCACACGAGGGAGAAGGAGATCGGCGGCGAGAGAGTGAGATTGGCGGCGAGAGAGTGAGATCGGCGGCGTGAGAGTCTGTCGAGAGAGTGAAAACGGCGTGAGGGTGAGTGGGTTTGAGCGTAGCTCAAACCAGAGTTAGTAAATATATATTTTTGTCAGCCGTCGCAAATCCCTAGCAATATTGCGACGTAGTTACGAGGAACCGTCGAAACTCCCTCGCAAAAATACACTGAAATATATGGCAAATCTATTTATTAAACTACAACGCAAAACCCTAGCAATATTGCTAGGGAATAGCAAGATTTCATTGCGTATCACTCGCAAAATTTCACCGAAAAAATTGCCCACTTATGTCGCGCCAAGATTTTGCCGCGTGAAAACAAAAATATTTAGCCAAAATATTTAAATATTTGCGAGGGATTTGCGACCTTAAATCGCAAATCCCTAGTATATCCCTCGCAAATGCAGAAATTTTGTTTTTAAAAAAACAACAAAACACTCACAATAATTAATCGGATTCATTTTCTGAATCATTACAATGTTCATTATCCTTATTAGAGTCGACTCCATCACCGGACTCTTCAAATTCGTCAGATTCTGCATCTTCTTCGGATCCATCCATAATGTCTTCTACATCTCTATTTAGTGTATCAATATGTACAACATCTTCTGTTGATACCACAGGGATGGATACTTCCCCAACTCTTTCTTGTTGCATCGCTACATCATCAACTTGTCTGATTATACGACTTCTTGGATTAACTTTTATAACTGATAACCACACATCACGTTTTTGTCGCACTCGCGGATAAGAAAGAAAGCTCACTTGTTCCGCTTGTGATGCTAGGATAAAAGGTTCAAATTTGCCATACCTTTTGTTCGCATTTACATCGACAACGCCTAAGTTGTTTCTGCAAACTCCCTGACCGATGGTTGGATCGTACCAATCACATTTGAAAAGTATGTATTTCAAATTTAGTAGTCCTGGATAATTGACTTCTAGAATCTGTTGTAAAACACCGGATAATTCATTTTCACCATGGACGGAAATACTGTAATTTGTTGTTGCCCTTCGACTTCCATGTGTGTATGTATGGAATGTGTATCCCCGAGTAAAGTTCATCGGAGCAGTAGTGATCTTCGATCTTGGCTCTTGAACGAGCTCATGTAACCAAAGTGGCAAGGGTTCATTTCCACATCCGTTTTCAACCTATAATATATTTTAAAAACACATTAATTATTAATTAATTTATATTTTTGACAAACTTAAAGTACTTATCATATTTAAAAAACAATATATATACTAACATAGTATTTTAACCATCCAGCATAATCTCGATCTTTAATTGAATTTTTCATAATCTATTTTTTGTAAACCAGGATACGCTTCACGAATTTGCATATCAAATATTCTACAAAAACAAAAGATCTTCACATTAGTTTAATTATAAATTTTATAAGTATATAATATTATAAACCAGACAATACCTCTCGAATTTTTTCAAATAATCACAATTTCGCAAGATATAATTGTGAGCTGCTCGACAATGGTCATGGTCCTCCCACCAAACTTCTTTCAACTTTCCACCAAGTCTACCAATCGGAGCAAAAATATTCGGAACATCAGAAACATGGTACGTAGGTGCAACGCCTCCATCGTCGTATCGTCTCGGAGCGGTTTTTTTTGTTCTTACAGTGGGACAAAAGTAATACGACGTGAAGTGAGATGTTTCTTCTGTTAAACTTTCGGCAACTATCGATCCCTCGACCCTTGCCAGATTTTTGGCCTTTCCTTTAAGATGTTTCATGAACCTCTCAAATGGATACATCCAT
Organism: Crucihimalaya himalaica; assembly: GCA_004349715.1. NCBI lineage: Eukaryota > Viridiplantae > Streptophyta > Magnoliopsida > Brassicales > Brassicaceae > Crucihimalaya > Crucihimalaya himalaica. The sequence continues at coordinate 184,634 of SMJT01000157.1, forward strand.
CAAAATTGCACCGGACCACCAAGAGCTGCTTCATGTAGTAGATGGACTGGCAGAGGTTCCATCACGTCGAAAAAAGAGGGGGGGGGGGAATTTTCCAAGTTACAAAGCAACATAGGGATATTGTTATGTAACTGCTCTATGCCGTCCTCTGTCAATGTCCTCGTGCAAAAATCTTTGAAAAATACTCTGATGCCTGCAAATGTGAATTTTAAATTAATCCAAGAATAGTAAATTAATTAATAAACTAAATTTAAGTAGAAATTAAATATAAATTAAAGTAATTAGATTTTACCCGCGAGTGCTTCATGGACATCGGTCAGTAAGAGCTCCAGTAGAACAAATGGTAATAGTCGTTGCATAAACACATGAGAATCGTGGCACTTCATAAGTCAGGTCTTACGCATATATCGGTCAAGTCTAACCGTGATTTCATATTGTCTTTTGTTTTCCCCTGCACATTCAAAATTGTATGCATAATGTTATCAAAAAAATTCTTCTCGATGTGCATTACATCAAGGTTGTGCCGCAAGAGATGATCCTTCCAATATGGAAGTTCCCAGAAAATACTCTTTTTGTGCCAATTATGAGACTCCGTATATCCGTCAGGCTTATTAGCTGGAGTATGCCGATTTCCTCCTTGTTTCACTGTTTCTTGTGCACCGTAATAATCAAGTTGTTCGAACAAGTCATTCCCAGAAAGATAAATAGGAGGGGGAACACAAACAACTTTGTTCTTTCTAAACAACTTCTTGTTCTTCCGATACAGATGATGGAGGGGAAGGAATCGACGATGACAATAAAACCAACATGATTTTTGTCCATATTTTAGCTGAAATGCTTCTGTTCGATCAAGACAATAAAGACAAGATAATCTTCCATGGGTGGTCCACCCTGATAACATTTATCGTCCACATTAGCACTGCACGCATATTGAAGTTTTGTTGTTGTGAGTAATCAAACGTACGAACACTTGAAAACCACAACTGTTTCAACTCATGAATCAGAGGCTGCAAGAAAACATCAAGAGATCGCTTCGGATGCTTAGGACCTGGAACTAGAATACTGAGGAACAAAAATTCTCTTTGCATGCACAAATCTGGAGAAAGATTGAATGGCGTCAATATGACAAGCCACAACGAATATTGCCTACCAGACATACCAAATGGGCTAAATCCATATGTGCATAAGCCAAGATACACATTCCTACACTCCCTAGAAAAGTTAGAATGTACCACTTGAAAATGTTTCCACGGCTTTGCATCAGATGGATATGTAATTTCTCCCTCCATAGTAGAATGTTGTGCATGCCATCTCATTACCGTAGATGTTCTTTCTGACTGGTATAAGCGTTTCAATCTATCAGTAAGTGGCAAGTACCACATACGTTTGTATGGCACCCGCGTCTTTCCACCAGTTGGCTGATATCTTGGTTTTCCACAAAATCGGCATTCCTGCAGCTTATCATCATCTTTCCAGAAAATCATGCAATAGTCAATGCATACGCTAATAATTTCTGATGGTAACCCAAGACTTGCAACCAACCTCTGTATTTCATAGTAATTCTCCGCCGATAGATTATTTTCTGGCAAATACTCTTTAATTAGTTCAGCCCAAGAATCCATGCAATTTTCACTTAAGTTATTATCAGCTTTAATTGTCATCATCCTAGTTGCTAATGATAACTTAGACTGACCTTCTCTACATCCTTCGTAGATGGGTTGATTTGCAGCATCTAACATATCATAAAATCGTTGCGCATCTACATTAGGTTCTTCCCTACTATCATCAACAAATGCAGCAGTATTTTCATGAATTCTATGTTCCTGGTTATACCCATAACCAAACTGATCATGACCATAATTATTAGCATAGCTAGATTGATCAACACCATAATTTGTACTGCTACTTCCAGCATAATTATTACTACAACCCTCCCCATGCCGTAACCATACATAATAATTCGGTTTAAACCGCCTATGATATAGATGCCTCCGCACAGTATCAAACTCTAAAAATTTATCGTTGGCGCACTTAGAACATGGGCAGAATATTTTACCGTTTTCACGAGCAAATGGTTCGTTTGTCGCCTGATACATGAATATGATTGTTGTGTATGATAGTAAAGTGACAGTTCTAATAGGATTGTTTGCATAGTAGTTATCACTAAGGAATTAGGGTAACTAATGATTATGATTGAGTTCTAGGATGGTTTATAATGTTTTCTCTTATGCATGCATATTACTTGTTAGAATTGCTTTAGGGTTCTCTGTGCCTAATTTATCTATTTATGTTCATGTTAGGTTGTTAGAAAATACAAAATCCTCATGAATTTTTCTAGCCAAATTTTAGTTATTATAATCCATAGTGTGGTAGTTTTGGTCTCTATGGATCAATCTCTAAGTACTATAGCGGTGTATCGTACACTTGCGATACAAAACTACCTTAGGATTCGTTACTGCAAAGAGCCAAGTTTCTAACAATTTGATATCACCAATCAACGACAAGAATGAATAGTTTGGGAATATAGAACCAGATGATTGGAGAGATAGAACCTGTAGCTGAACACAATGGCATTGTCGAGAGATTCAGGTCGAACGGGAATAACGCCGGAAACAGCTGGCAATCGATCGATGCCAGTGCAAGACCGACTGGTCCGAGATTGGCTGCTCAACCGATCAATATTCATCAACCACCGATATGTGTTTCCTGTTTCAACCAACTTATCGGTTTCCCCAACCGACAGATCGGTAGGCGTTTATTTGCCGGGCTTGCTGAGGGCAATTTGGGAGGTCTCAATACTCCTAGTCATTTTTATGTTGGTGGAACCATCCTTCGTCCATTTTTGCCTCAAAGACAAGACTTTGGCATCAGACCTTCAACGATTTAAAGACCTAACAGAGGAGCAGAGATTGGGGCATGCATGATGGCTAGGATTGCTAGGATTCGAGCTACAGCTTGCCAACCCACTCATCAGTTGGCACCTCAGACTGTTGTGATGGGAAGACTAAAGAGAAGGATAACAGGCTTTCATTATCAGAAGTTTGTGGAGTTCGTAAAGAGCTTGCCCATAGAATTGGGATTTGATTAAGTTTGGAAGAGGCCTTATCTCCAAAGGCTTTTTGCTCTTAGTGATGAAACTCCTGCGGAGATCAAGATAATGATGGCTTAAGTAAGAATGCCCGAGAATCCTCGCATGACTTTCAAGAAGATATGATCATCCGGAAGATTTGTTGTCCCCGTTATTATAGACAACATCCTTTTCGAAGGATCTTTGTGTGACACTGGCTCTTCCTGCAACATCATGCCGGAATCAATTGTGCAGCTTCTTGGGTAGACTAATCCACCCATGTCATGCATGAAGAATACGTTTAGCTGAAAATTCATCAGCATTTTCACAAACCCCCCCCCCCCCCCCCCCCCCCCCCCCCATTTTTAAAACCTTCAAAACTCTCTCAAAAATTTTCAAAATCCATAACTTTTTCAATTTCAAACCGTTTCCAACGATTTTTGGGTGCTTTCCACTCAATTTTTCAAGATCTATCCATTTATTCTACTCTCATTCTCGATTTGTTGAGGTAAGCCACTCGAATTTCATGTTTAAAATCCGATTTTTGCATGAACACTTGCGACTTTTTGAGTTTTTGATTTCTTGCATGTTTAGCTTGATTGTTGAGTGAGAGTTGATGCTTAGAAGGTTAGGAAATGGAGTAGGTGGTTAGTTATGAGAACATTTTGATTTTTGAGAGAGAATTTTAAATTTATGAAAATGGTGTGTGGTGAATTTTGAATTTTTGTGCTTAAATTGTGTTTAGGATGATTATTTTTTACTTATCTATGATTTTAGGAAAAGAATTGGTTGAATTTGGATGTTTGTTGCAATTGATTTGGATTTATTTTAAATTTTAGTGATTAATTTTCTCAAAAATTCAAATTTGTGCATTTTAATTGTCTCAAAATCAATTTAGGGAGTTTTTAGAAACTAATATGCTGCAATAATTATATAGCAATTTTTGCAAAAAAATTTGGAAGGTTTTCTGTTTGTGAAATTTTTCTACAAAAGTTTATGCAAATCCCAACAGAATTTATGCTTTTCACTAATTTTGCAGGTATGGCTCTTAGGACTCGAAGGGAGAGTGCGAGACAGACTAGGGTACATTGCCCTAGGAGTATGGCGACTCTTCAACGGGAGATTACGGATTTTGACAGAGCTGCCAGAGAGAAGATGGAGAGCTGCACACTCCATACCACCAGGTTCCTGCATGACGGGATACTTAAGGAGCTGGGCCTCAAGGAGAAGGACCATTGGATTTGATACGTTTCCTACCAAGTCATGGGACCTGTACGAGGCACCCGCCAGAGACTTCCTAGCTTCTGTAGAGGTGCACTACCCTACAACGCTTGAAGATGCAAGCAAAGGATGGATCAGTTTCTTCACCGCAGAGTAGCTCTACAAGATCTCCATCCACCAGCTCTGCGACATCTTCGGTTTCCTGAGGCGTAGGGAAGCAAGTGCTCTGCCAGTTTACACTATCACATTCTGGGCCCTCATTGGTTCAGGCACATATGTTTCCTCTATCTGGAAAAAGTCTTGGATTAGGAGTCTCGTGCTCTGTTTGGTTACTAAGTTCATCAGCAATGCCTTCTACACCAGACTCGAGATTGGGACTCTCAAAGTTGCTGAGCTTTGGATGCTGAGAGAGTAAGTTTGCCAGTACATTGAGCATCCAGATGAGGATTGTTATGGTGTCGAGCATGAGGTAGATTTCGGTGCACTATTAGCCGCTGAGCTTGTTGGAGCCAGAACTTTTATTAGGACGAGGGGTGATATCTACTATGGGAGCCTACTCACGCCTATACTTGAGGCGATCGGACTTCAGCTTCCTCCTCCCACATTCGAGTGCAGACGGAGGTTCATCAACAGAGACTACCTCTACCACGCCTCCATCTGATACAAGGCAGTTCCATCTTGCAGTTTCAGGACCGCGGAGGTCTTTTTCATATACATGCAGCTTCCTGGACAACATCATACGGACATCGCTACACACACTCAGGTAGACTTCATGCATCCTACTACTGCACTTAGTGAGTGTCCTACTGGCCACACTCGCGCCACTCGTCTCCTTCAGACACGTGCAGCTACTCAGGCACCACATCGTGCGTCCACTTCGTCGTAAGGACCACTGATCGACTTCGACAACATGGATTTCACTTACAGTTCTCTCCTAGACACTGCCAGCGACCAGGAGATGATCAGACATGTTGTGATGGTCTTGGAAAAGAAAAACAGGATGCTCCATCTGCTTCTAGGAGTCTTTCGGAAGATCAGGCCATGTTGTATCTATGCACCAGATGATATTGTTGCGTCTACTAGCCAAGCCAACTGTTACCAGCACAATCCCCCATTAGTTTCTTTGACTCTAAACGATGAATCTAGCCCTGATGGCTACGGAGATGGCAGCATTCTACGAGAGAGAACTAGGCGTCGGCCAGGCCAAGACGGCTCAGACGAGTGAGCTTTGATTATGGCAATCGATCTGTTTATGGGTTTGACCGATCGGTTCTGGGTAGGTTAGTAACCGATGGGTTGTAGTTGTTGCACCGATCGGTTTCCGTTTCATTTGAAAACCCTTATCCTATGTATTTTTACTTTTTAGGATCTTTTGTACTGAAAAATTTCACCAGCCTTCCTTCATTCTATTTTACACCGAGACGGTGTAATTCAAGTTTGGGAGAAGGTATGGATGTACCATTTATGTGATATATTTGGTTAAAACTTTCATTTTTAGTTAAGTTATTTTCAGTAATTTTAGGGGACAATGAGCTTTTTCAAGAACTTGCTTGGGGACGACTTTCCAACGACTTATTCAGGATTATGGAGTAGAAGTTTGGAATGATCATAAGCAGACACAATATTCAGGAAAGTCCCTATCCCTTTGAAACTTGAATGATTTGAACTTAGCCTAGTGAACATTGAACATGCATTTAGTATACCTCACTTAGGCGCTTGGTAATCATGCTATTGATGGATATTCAGAGCTGCCTTGTTTTTACCACTCTTTTTGACCTCCGAATAATTAGGATCACACCATACCTTATACCCTAAAAATCCCTTTTGTCCAAACCCCATGCATTTTTCTGATCATCGCCATATGTGCATTCATGTGCATAAACTATGGAGTATACAGATCGACACACCTAACCTTTCACTAGGATTAGGGATGTTAGACATAAGATTTTGGGATGATTAGAAACGTCTTTGTAGAATTAAGTCTTGTTGACATATTCTTAGGACTTATTAGAGAATGCTAGGAAATGTTAAGAAAATTGTTTAGCTGCTTAAATTTGTATGACATATCCGGGTCCACCATTCCTTTTAATAATAATAAAAATAAAAAAAATAAGAAGAAAAAGGGAAGTAGGAACCGAAAAAATTAGATTTTTATTGTTAAATTATCAGAAAAAAATTCTTAGTGTTTTCTTTGGGATTTTGTTGGCTTTTAAGGAAAATTTGGTAATCTTAGTGAAAGGAAGGCTATATATGCACCAATTGGTATGTGTCTCACTGTGATTATGCATAATGATTTGCATCCTAGATTTTAGGATAAATCCATAAACACTTGAGTCACCCTAAATGTTTCCTTTACCAAGACCCTAGCATGTTTGATATCCCTTCTGTGAGAATGTACACATGTTACAAGGCTAAGTTCATTGACTTCGAGAGTTCTTCGAGATCTCGGGATTCAGCGTATGGGATATTGACAAGTTCATGGTTAAGTACATAAAGTAGGTTTTGCTCTGACAAGTTTTGATGCAGTTTGCGGGAAAAAGACCCTCTGTAAGTATTTCTAGCTCTTATCCTTCTAACCATTTCTCTGGCCTCGAGATTTTATTGTTCTTTACTTGAGGACAAGCAAAGATTCAAGTCTAGGGGAATGTGTTAACCCCTATTTTATTGATTTATTTAGGTCAATTTGTGACTTTTCTTGCGTCTTTGAACCGAGAATAAGATAGTTTTGAATCTTTTTTGTATTTTATTGGAAAATGGACTTGAAGACCAAAGAGAATGGATTTGGAGTTTAATTGGGCTTCCAGAAGATTAAATGGACTTTTAGAAGAACAAACGGGCTTCCAGAAGATCAAACGGGCTTCAAGATAGACCAAAAGGAAGAAGAGCTCGGAGCCGCATACCGATCGGTTAGGGCAAGGACCGATCGGTTGGCGCAGCCTCATGGACCGATTGGTTATGCCTCTGCACCGATTGTTTGGCGAGCATTTGTCAAGTTTTCATTTTCTCGCTTTCGAAAGTTTTACATTTTTTTCTACTCCCTAAACACTATATAAAGGGGGCTCGGCCCTCTGTTGTAAACACACCAAGCCATAGAGAAATAAATTCATTGTAAATACTCTTCTTCTAGTTTTATGTTCCTTTTAAGAGTTTTGTCTTTAGTTTAGTAGTAGATCTAGTAGTATGGCTACGAGTTCTTCATAGTCGTGCTACTCTATCTTTACCTTGCTAGATATGATTCTCTGCTAGGTTTTAGAGTTCATGTTAGGTAGTTTTAAGTATGTAACTATGCATGATATGAGAATGACCGCTGAGTATGCCATTGACGTTTCTCGACACGTGACTGTGCAATGGAACGTTGGATTGTAGCCTAGGTGAGCAAAGTATTCCTAGACAAGTGACATTGCTAGGGAGCTTTGTGAACCTATCAATCATGTACTTAATGCTTGCTTAGATTCTGATAGTAAAGTGACATTTCTATTAGGATTGTTTGCATAGTAGTTATCACTAAGGAATTAAGGTAACTAATAATCAAAAATTTAAGTTCTAGGATGATTTATAATGCTTTCTCTTTTGCATGTATATTACTTGTTAGAATTGGTTTAACGTTCTCTGTGCCTAATTTATCTATTTATGTTCAGGTTAGGTTGTTAGAAAATACAAAATCCTATTTAATTTCCCTAGCCAAATTTTAGTTATTATAATCCATAGTGTAGTCGTTTTGGTCTCTGTGGATCGACCTCTTAATACTATAGCGGTATATCGTACACTTGCGATAATATTTAGGGTAAAACTTTACACACAACACTCTTCTCCCCCTTTCAGATTATCTTTCTCTCATACGTCCTCTTCCATCTCAACAGACTTTTCCGCCTCATATGCCTCTTTCATATCCATAAACTCTTCCGTCTCAACTGCCTTTTGCGTCTCCATGGTCTCTTCCGTCTACACGGCCTCTTCCGTCTCTCATCCTCTGCTGTCTTTGTTTTTTTTATCTCCACCAGCCTTATTTTTTCAACCTCTTCCTTCTCAGCCTCTTCACCCTTATATTCATTACATTGTTCTTCTCCTCATGGAATGAAATATGTTTCCACATATTTAACTCTTGCATCTAGGGTATCAATCTTTTTATTGATTTTCTTAAATTCATCCTCCATCGTTGTCACCAACTTGATCTCTAACTCAAGCAATCCATCCCTACTCACATTCTTCGGAGCCACATTCCCCCGACCAATAATTCCCTTAGCCACACTCGCATTCTCGGCACCCGGATTTTGCCTAAATATTTTGCTAGCCACATCTTGGTTGTAAAGCTCTTCAAACCATATTGGTTTTTCCCTATTTTAGATGTTTCCTCCAACCATCAACAACTGCATCATCCGCATCATTCCATCCCACCTCGTCATCCATGATTTGAGCCATAAGAAATTTCTCATCGGGTGATGGTGTCATTATACTCTGAATATCCTATGAATTTCCAAAAATACAATTTAAAAACCCCTATAATACAAAAATAAGGTATAAGTAATTGACAATAAGATGATTTCTAACCTTAGTTGTACCAAGTATAACATACACATCTAAAATAGGAAAAAAATTTGTAATACTTGTTTTTGAACTTCATCTTATACATCCGAGGACACTACGGGTGTGCGTCTCTACCATCTTCTCGGAAATTGTTTATTAGCTCTAAAATTGACTCAAATGCTAGAAGCGCCACACAAGACAAGATCATTCAAACCTTAGATGTACCAAGTTGATCTAATCTTATTTATGCCAAGTTTATCTAACATAAGTTGTATCAAGTTAATCTAACATTAGTTTTATCAAAAATTATCTAGCCCTAGTTGAACTTAATTTATCTAGTCTTAGTTGTACAAAATTTATCTAACATTAGTTGTACCAAGTTTATGTAACATTAGGTATACCATGTTAATCTAACCCTAGTTGTACCAAGTTTAATTATAATAAAATTAAGAGAGGAATACTTACCTCCAAAGGAATAACGAATATAGGAAAGACTAACGGTTCAACCATGAAGAGACAAAGAAGATAACCTTTGTTATTACCAAATCTAAAAGCGGAACACACCGACCTAAGAGATTCTAGGAATAACTTAACGTTTATCGTCGGTGATGTCGCGATTGTCGTCGGAGATGTTGTGATTATCGTCGGAGATGTTGCGATTGTCGTCAGAGATGTTGCGATTGTCATCAGAGATGTTTAGATTGTCGTCGGAGATGTTGTGATTGTCACCAAAGATGTTTCTGTTGTCGTCGGAGATGTCGCGACAGTCGCCGCTACTAAAGATGGGTATCATCAATGGCGTTTTTCTTTCTTTCTCTTTTTATAATGAGTTCTAGTTTTCTTTCTCTTCTAATGACATATTTTGTAATTTTAAATTGATACAAAAGGTTTAATGTTTTTTTCCAAATTTTTAATGTTATATGAGTAACCCGATTTTTAGCCATGCTTTTTAAGTTACTTTTAGTTACTTTTCTAATATAGTTGGGTTGATTATATAAATCCCCCTATATTTATGGCGCTAAAGCGGAATTACCTCTAACTATTAACCTCTTCACTGTACAATCCAAAAACTTAAAATCTTCGTCATACAACCAATCTACTAATTTCTAAATAACTCCACCTATCAAATTAAAACAAAGATTACGTCTACTAAACTGTTATTCGCGTTTACACTGTACCGCGTTTAAGCTTTAGTAAGACCATGTTATTCTGAATTAAGGGTTTAATTTGTTTTTCCATGTTTAGTGGTTTAACTGTAAACCTTCTTCTGAAAAAAGAGTTTTATTAAAAGTTAAACGCGGTACAATCTAAACGCGATTAAAGATTTAGTAAATGTAATATTTAATTTAATTAGATAGATGGAATTAAATTAAAATTAATAGACTGGAATATATGATAAATATTTTAAGTTTTTAGATTGTACAAAGAGATTAATACTGTAATTGGAGGTGATTCCGTTATAAGTGTAAGAAGATTTATACCGGCAATCCAAGCTAGGTTGATTAATTTCCCTTTAATAAACATGAGATAAATAAGGATGTTGCGTATTCACAAAGTCAGATCACAACCTATGCTCAAGTTGAAGACAGCGCGAGAACACAGGTAACTAAAAAACATAACTGGAAAATAAATCAAATAAATAAATAAAACAAATCATCGTTAATTTTTAGGCCTTTTACTCATCAATCCAGCTAGCATTCTAACCTCTGCCACCAGAAAAACAAAGATTTAGACAGATTCATTCATTCATAGAAGAAGAAGAAGAAGAAGAAGACAACAATCCATATTCTCTTACCCAATCGTCGTTTCGATTTTGCAGATCTCGTCTCCTTCTCGATTCATTCATAGAGGTAAGACTTTTAAGACAGATTTGTGATTTTAGGGCTTTCTGCATTTGCTATTTTCGTTGTTGATAAAATGTTGTAAATAGGGAAGATTTATCTATCTAATTTCTTTTGAATCATATTGAAAATTCTGATAATTCATTCACATTTGGTGAAACTGGTGGATTTGGACTTGCATCTTATGCGGCGGGTTTATGTAAAAGAACTACCTTTTCCATTTCAAGCAATGTTTTGATGTTATACTCTTCAGGGTATTGCATATTGATAGCATAAGGAGCTCATGTTACTTTTTGTTCATATTGTTAGGTACGAGATTACTTGCTTAGGCCAACTTCATCTCTATTGTTCTCTGTTAGGTAGAACTTATTTATCTCTACTTGAAAGAGCTGCCTCTATCTTCCTAAATCGTAGTTTTGTATCCCCGGGTAGTCGTTGGCCCGTAAAGTTAAGCTATCTTTTATCGATATTGCGTACATTGATGTGATTGACCGGTAGTTTGTTTGTTATTTTTCTCTTGAGTGATATAGTGTCTATGCTTGTTTTCTCCGAGTAATATTATGTTTTGTGTTTATGTTGGGCAGATGGCAAGTTCGAAGGGGTCTCAGAATCTTAGAAATCTGGCATGCACTGGGAAGCAGGCTTTACTTCCTCCGAAAAGTCCGTTTACTGGTGGTTCAACATTCTGTGCAGATTTTGCTCCAAGTAGTTTGATTGGATCCAAGGCTGTTCAGAAGCTGGGAGAAGGAAATATCAATCATCATCGAACTTCATCTGAGAGCTTTCTCATTGAGGAACAGCCTTCTTGGCTTGATGACCTTCTCAACGAACCTGAGACACCTGTACGGAAAGGAGGTCATCGACGGTCATCAAGTGATTCATTTGCATATGTAGATGTCCCTGTTGGTTTTGATGTGGATTACACACTTTGGGATGGTGGTAGATATAATAATAGCAGTTTTTCTGGTCACGCCAGAGGTCCCAAAGAGTCTGATTACCTCAGAAGCCAGCCAGTCTCCTTCTACCCTTCAGCTCATTTGCCCAAACAGAAAATGAGAACATGGGATTCATTATCAGATTCTGGTGCTCGCCCAAACAGTAGTTCTGGTTGTTTGGAGAGGGCCACTATCCCAAGATCAGTGTCATCCAGTAGCCTACATGAAGCAGAGAAGGTTTCTTGTGCTGCTGATGGCAAGAAAGATGTTTCTATGCATTTCATAAATAATTCCTCAAAGTCGTCTTCCGAAAAAAGAGATAATTCTCTGGCTAAGTCTGCTACTTCCGAGGCTGATACAAAACGTGCTAGACAGTACGTAGTCTATTTTGATATTTTATTTTGTCTTGGATTGTTTTCTGATAAAGAAATATACATGATTTAACTGATTGGAGGTCAAAGTAGCAAATTATTAGGCTGGCTGATTAAACGAACTCTTGCACCCTTTGTTTTTATATCTTCTCTATACTCTTGCATTAAATATCAGGCTGACATGCATACAGGAATAAGGAAAACCCTTAGGTCAGTTGTAACTTTACTCTGCTTAATCAAACCAGATGATTTTCATTTGCAGGCAGTTTGCCCAACGCTCTCGGGTCCGTAAAATTCAGTACATAGCTGAACTGGAAAGGAACGTTCAGATGTTACAGGTAGAGGGTTCTGAAGTGTCGGCGGAGCTTGAGTTTCTCAATCAGCAGAATCTAATTCTCAGCTTGGAGAACAAAACTCTTAAGAATCGGTTGGAAAGCTTAGCACAGGAGCAGCTTATAAAGTACCGTAAGTCTTTCAGGCTCTTACCAGAACCCCAAAACCTTTCTCCTCATAATTTATTATCACGTTGGAAGATAAGATGTCTATTGTTATCAGTGCTAGGATAAAATAATAATACCATCACATCATAACCAAAAAACTTAGTTCAAGCTATGGTACTACTAGAAAGCTTCTAAGCATAGAGTAGATCAATGATGCCTTCTAGTTCCCTGAGTATGTAAATTGTTTTAGTGAGATGTCAACCTCATCTTGGTTTTCTTTTTTTCAGTAGAACATGATGTATTGGAAAAAGAGATTGTGAGGCTAAGGGCTTTATATCAGCTACAACAGCAGCACGAGCCGCAGCAGCAACAGCAGACAAAAAAGCAAGGATCATTTAGCCACCAGCGTTCTAGAAGTAGAGATCTAGAGTCGCAATTCACAAATCTGTCCTTGAGGCCCTAAGGGTTTAAAGTTCCTGCCGAAAATATTTTTATGCTTATGGCTTGAGCTTGAGCTGTCTTCATGGTTCCAGGCCAGCTTCTTGTGTGTCTTTCCCTACCGCATTAGTAGCTGCTCTGTTTGTGCTTATGCTTCTTAGTTTATTTTTATCTTTGTTGACCTGGTTTGACATCTCGATGAGCAAGTGTCAGCGATTGATGGAAAAATCGGCATAAATGAAACAAGGGTTAGCCGGAGGCGGTTTGGTCTGTCTCTGCGCACATCAGGTATTTATGATAAGATATTTTAACTCATTTGTTCATGTCATGTCTGCTCAATAGACTGCAATCCTTACCACGATACTGGCTTCATTCTAGGGTTCTCAAATCTTGGGATGTGCATTGCTTGTATTGTTTGTCTGAAGAGAATGTTCCTTGTAAAACGTGTAGTGATTTAAGCTGTCTCAACTGTTGTTTGTTTTGTTCATCTCTATGTATAACCAAACTCGCATCATTTATCAGAAATACGAACATCTTAAGAAATATTTTGATTGTGATGTTATTGTGGAACATTTGATACCACTATTAAAACGTTACCGTTCTAACACCCCATAAAATATTTAAAGAAAGCAAAAAGTGACATTTGAATCTCTTGGTTTGTCAAGAAAACTAAACAGAAACCCAATAATATGGATGCAAAGTCATTCCTGTCTGCGCCTTTTGACATTGTCCTGGGAGAATGATTCCCATCTGCTATGGTGTAGAGAGCTCAAATCATGGAGCTCTGCTATTGTCAGAAGGTACTGAGTAAGCTTCACAAGCTCTTGATCTGTATCTCGGTTTGCATGAGCTTTCCTAAACGGCCGGATTGTTAGCCCGTTTTGAGGATTCATTACAAAATTCCTCCTTAGGTCATCAAACATTATCGTGTTCCCAGGATTATAGAACTGCACAAGTCAGAATAACTCCTATCAATTACAAAGAAAGATCAAGACCTATGTGCAAGGTAAGGTTGTATGGTATATGAATACCTCAGGAAGTAGTGCCCAAATTAAGCCTAGCGGTTTGCAATCAAAAATCCCACGAGTGTCTGACTGGACTGTGATCATTGCAAGATGGTCAAGAAGAGCTGTGATCTTGTAGTTAGGATTGTTCAGAACTCCCAGCTCTGTCATCTTCAACTCAACCCACTTCATGCTGCAGAAGCCAAAGTGGATAACTCTACCATCAGAATTGTATAGGAATAAACACAACAAAAGCTATAAGTACATTAAAGCAAAATTGAAATGTCAAAGTAACAACAACATCACCTGGTAGCAGACCATATCATGATATCGTATTCCGCATATGCAGCAGTAAGAAACTCATGGAGATCTGCATTAAGTAATCAAAACATCACTCAGAGAAATAAGCTAACTAACTAGCTAAAGCATAAGTAGTTATATAGTATACGGGCTTACAAGGACGCATAAGCTGTAAGGGGTTCTCGGCTGTAGAGCGATGATCAAACAATGTATAGTCAATATCTAGAACAAGAAGTTTCTTGCCTTTACGACATGGTGTTCGAAGATTTATCTACAAATGATGTCACAATTTTATATTAGCCTAAAAGTTGAATCCCTTACACATAAGATACCAAGGAAAACATCAAAATCTCACACCTTGTATTGATCGATTCTTCTCCTCAACTTCTGCTTATTGACTTCCTTGTCTTTAACATCCACAGCTTCTTCTTTACCAAGCTCAAAATCATCAACAATTTCAGGAGATTCTGTTTGATCCACTATTATATCATCTTCAACAGTACTGAAAAGATCCAAAATTGATTACTATTGGTGTTTGTTATCAATTAGATCGATTATGTTAGGGTTTAAGAAACTGAAAAAAGATTGAGACTGACCCGATCATTGTCATCTTCAGCGAGGCCTTAAAGGAGATCGAAGATAGCAAAAGAGAATCGTCAGAGAGTTTGTTTCCGATCTTGGGATAAAGAAGCTTTTGGCGTTTCGGTAAGACGGTGGTGAGAAGGCAGATGCGACGTTTTAACTCGGCCACTGAGTCATCGGCACAGATTCGGACGGTGTACTCTTTTCCATTCCACTTAACCGTCAGAGTTAGTTCCTCCTCCGTAAGAGGAGAGAGCGCCACCGTAGCACTAGGCGTCGGAGAGGAGGAAGAGGAAGCCATTTAATTTGTTCGGACTTTTGGATGGTTTGGTCGATTGGTATAGAAAAGGTAATTGTTGTACTAATAGTTTTTTTTTCTTTTTAGTTTTTCTACGCTGTTCACTTAATATTTTTTCATGAAAAAATTCTAATTCCTCTTTTTTTTTGTAAGATTATGGTAATGTCGATGCGATTCACGATAGGTTAGAACCAAAGTTCCAAGACTTAGCAATTAAATTATTTGGACAACTGTTTTCATCTTTAGAATACTTACAAGTTCATACGTTTTGCAAATAGAAACAAGATTGTTTTACAAAGAGTTGAAGATTTGGTATTTATTCACAATAACCTTCGACTTTTAGCTAGAAAAAATTCTACTTATAAAGAAGACCCAAGTCACATGTGGGATGTTGGAAGTGACCAGTTTGATTCATTGGGTGAGATTAATCTAGTGATACTATAATTTGAGGATATTTGTTTTGATGAACCAGAGTTGGAAGCGATTGTGTTTAATAGAGTTGATAAAAATGAGAATGATCACTACGGTAGTAACATGTGATGACTTCAAATGTTATGTTTTATCTTTAGATTGTTGTGAAATCAATATATATATATATATATATATATATATATGTATATGGATATGTATGAGTTTTTTGTATTTTAGAGAGAGAGAGACAAATATGCACACAAAAGAGAGATCTCGTGGAAACTTTCTTTTTCTTATGATTTTATTTCTTATGAAGTAATGCCTACTTATAGGCAACAAAATGTGTCAAAACCATGATACATGTATTGATGAGTAATCTAATAAAAAGATTAGTAATACTCATTGTAATGACACTTGGAGGATCATCATAACTCATGTGATGAATAATCACACTTTATCTAATATTCCCCTTGAGTATTCATCATCATTGATGCATTACGTACTGTCTCATTAAAAAACCTTATCATGCAAAAACCCGTTTGAGATTAAAAAAAAACATGAAAAAGGAAAAAGAGTGTAGTGCCGTTGTAACATTCTGGTTTCAGGAATATGATGGTGCACGCAGAGAGGTTTAAAAGAATTGATTTGGCCACCTATGTCACCAAAAGTGTACTTATCGTTTCGGTCAAATATCCCGAGAGAAGTCTACACTTAAGCGTGCTTGAGCTGGAGCAATTTCATGATGGGTGACCTCCCAAGAAGTGATTTCCGAAACCGTGCGAGTGAAGGCAAAACACGAGAAAAGATAATGTGGTCATTTGTAGGGTCGGTAACAAGTCTTTAAAGCCTCCCGGACGTAGCGGACCGACCGTCGGATGAGGGTGGGCCCAAAGGGCCGAGAGCGGACACGGGATCAATTAGAGGTGGCGGTCGGAATGTTACAAATGGTATCAGAGCCGAACCCGGATGAGTGTGGAGTCAGGGTGGCTCACACTATCGGGGGTAACGATCTGGTGCGCAACAAAGACGTTGCAGTCTGTTAGTGGGGATGATTGTAACGTCCCGGTTTCAGGAATATGGTGGTGCATGCGCAGAGGTTTAAAAGAATTTATTTGGTCCCCTATGTCACCAAAAATGCACTTATCTTTTCGGCCAAATATCCCGAGAGAACTCCAAAGCTAAGCATGCTTGAGCTGAAACAATTTCAGGAAGGGTGACCTCCCGGGAAGTGATTTCCGGAACCATGCGAGTGAGGACAAAACACGAGAAAAAATAATGTGTGATTTTTAGGGTCGGTAACAAGTTCTTAAAGCCTCTCGGATGTAGCGGACTTACCGTCGGATGAGGGTGGGCCTAATGGGCCGAGAGCGAACATGGGACCCACTAAAGGTGGTGGTCGGGGCGTTACAGCCATAATGTTGACATTTGAAAATAAATTATTTTAACCAAAATTAAGATATTAAATGATCCTAGTTAGCTGTAGAAAATGTACAGATTTATGCGGAAGTGTATAAGAAAGAATAGAGAAGAATTAAGAGAATTGAGAGAAACTATATATTATGTTCTTAATATGAAATGTAAAAGGAGATACAAATATATATATATATATATAAGCTACAAAGAGAATTAGTTGTTGGAATTACATAAATGAGAAAGAAGCATGAAGGAGAGAGAAGGATACATAATTATGTCCTTCATGCATATAGAGAGAGAACTGCTTCAATAAATGAGTTGAAGACATATTTGACCTGGAACCGCTCCGAGGTACTAACGGCTCTATTCTTTTATTCCAACATTCTTCCTCAAGCTTGGCTGAAGAGGAGCTTGCCTAGAATGAAATTGTCTCATTAAAAATCTTAGCAAAAAAACCCAAAAGAAAAAACCATTGTAAAGGAAAAAGAGTGCAATGATCACATCCCAGACTTGTGAAGATCAACTAAGCCAAGCTTGCTTTGAGTAAAGTTAGACAATTTTGAATTTGTTGCCTTGGTAAAGATATCCATGAGTTGATCAGAACTCTTAATGTAAGCAGGAGAGATAATCCCAAGTGTGTCCATGAAACACATAGTTGGAAGCAATGTGAATAGAAGCCTGATTATCAAAATGCATGATGATAAGTTGAGTGA
Organism: Crucihimalaya himalaica; assembly: GCA_004349715.1. Taxonomy (NCBI): domain Eukaryota; kingdom Viridiplantae; phylum Streptophyta; class Magnoliopsida; order Brassicales; family Brassicaceae; genus Crucihimalaya; species Crucihimalaya himalaica. The sequence continues at coordinate 202,192 of SMJT01000157.1, forward strand.
TCTTGACTCCAAGATTCAATTGCAATGTCTTAAGACAAATAAGCTCATTTGTAGTGTCAGCCATAAAACGGTATTCATCTTCAGCACTAGACCTTGACAACACCTTATGCTTCATGCTTTTCTAAGTTACCAGGTTCCCACCAACAAAGGTGTAATATCCTCTTGTTAATTTGCAGTCTGTCCGGTCTCTAGCCCATTCCGCATCACATTATCCAACAATCTCAGTGTGGCCATTCTTCTGCATCCAAATGCGTTTACATGGAGTTTCCTTTATGTATTTAAGGACCGTCTCCACCATATTCCAGTGGTAGATTGTGGGAGCTTGGATATGTTGGCGTAGCTGATTCACAACAAAACGTAAATCAGGACGAGTAATTATGAGATAAATGACCTTACCCACAATTTTTTGGTATTGTCCAATGTTGTCATAAGGCTCCCCCTCAGATTCCCCCTCACGAGAGTCTTTGTACTTCTCTTTAATAGGCATCTTTGCTGGTTTGGCTCGAAGCTTTCATGTTTCACATAAAAGATCAAGTGTATACTTCCTTTGAGATAGAAATAGCCCTTGATCAGAATGACATACTTTAATTCTAAAAGATACTTTAGTTCACCTACATCTTTAATATTAAAAGCACATTTGAGGGAGGACTTGGTATTTTGACTACCTTCTTTGTCATTACCCGAAATAATGATATCATCAACATAAATCAAGACAACTACAATATCTTATTCCCCTATAATTGTGAAAGGGGAATGATCAGCTATTGACCTCTTAAATCCATCGGCAAAAAGTGTTTTGCCTAGCTTGTGATACCAAGCACGTGGTGGTTGTTTCAGACTATAAATAGCCTTCTTATGTTTGAGAACTTTACCTTCTTTAATATCAATACCAGGGGATGACCTCATATAGACTTCTTCTTCAAGTTCTCCTTGAAGGAAGGCGTTTTCACGTCCATCTACCACAAATCCGAAGAGGGGTTAGTTGCAAGTGAAAGAACAACACGAACAGTATGGAGTTTAGCAACATGAGCAAAATATCTTTGTAATCTTCTCTCCATTTGTTTGAGTGACGCCTTTAGCCTTTTGATTTCACCATTGTTGGAAATTAACGAGCTTCGTGCCTTTTTATTTCACCATTGTTATGGTATTTGATCGTGAAAACCCACTTTAAACCAACTGATTTCTTTCTTTGGGGAGGTTAACAACATCCCAAGTATTGCTCCTCTTCATCGCTTCATGTTCTTTGTTTACTGCTTTTGTCCACTCTTCATTATCCTTTCCTTCTTCATACGTCTAAGGTATAACAACCTGGTCAATTGCTTTTTATTTTTTTTATCAAATCCTGGTCAATTGCTAAGAAAAACTTGATGATCATCAGAATGGTTAGCCAAAGAACAATGAACATTTGTTGCATTAGTAGCAAGATTATTATAATAAACCTTTGTATTCTTCTAGTTGATCCTAGAGCTTCTTCGAAGTTAAGGAGGTGAATCAAATTCATGAATGGATGTCTCCATGTTTTGGACATCATCACTTGCATCAGACTCCTCCTCAATAATTCTTTAAGTATCTAAGTCATCTAAAGTGTCATGGTCTTTTTGAGTGTTTGAATCGTCTGAAGATACTTCAGGATCCGTGAGGGCTGAATCAGTCGAGTTGGAAACTGAATTCCTCGTTTTTGGTGCTGTTGGGAGCAAATTTATCATTTTCACCATTTTCAGGTTCCTTTTCAGAAGGGGATGGCTGGACAACTTCTGTAGGGGATGGCTGAACAACTTTTGTAGGGGGTGACTGAACAGCTTCTGTTACCTTCGGTAAGTTGAGGCTCTCAAGGAGTTGTGTTAGGCGAGAGGCAAGGTCAGAATTCGAAGAACACAAATCTTTCAGTTTGTTCCAATCTTTTTTTTCATGAAATTCCATATTTCGAGAAACAAATGTTTTCCTTGTTTCTGAATTATAGCATTTATAACCTTTTTTAGTTGTAGAATATCCAATAAAGATACATTTGATGCTCTTAGGCTGAAGCTTGTTTCTCTAATCTTCTAGAACATGGACATATCAAACACAACCAAACACTTTCAGAAAATCAAAAGAACGTTTATTTTTTTCATTACCTCATAAGGAGAGAGATGTCTTTGAGACATGTAATTGGGAGACGAATGATGAGATGCAAGCAGTCACAACTGCATCACCCCAATAATGTTTTGGAACATTTTTGTCGAACATCATAGTCCTTGCAACCTCCATAAGATGATGGTTTTTGTGCTCAACACCACCATTTTGTTGAAGAGTATAAGGAAAATATGTCTGATGCACAATTCCTTGCTCAGATCATCCTCAACAGCAGCAGATGCAGAAAAAGTTTTACCAATAGATGTGTCTGTCACTTTTGATGGTCTCGGATGTGGATAAAAGATCTAGCACTTGTCCTCAGTGTGGCCACATTTCTTGCAGTGAACACAAAAAAACGTGTTGTGATCACCTCTTTTGGAAACACCTTGGTTTGCAAGAGTTAGCTCACTCTTCTGTCCAAATAAATCAAAATACCCTTTTTCTTCTGGATTTGCATAAAAACATCGTTCAGGTTAGAGAGTTTGTCTAATCTGAGAATATCACTACAAGAAAACACGGGAAAAATGGATAGAAAACTGAGTGGTTCAAATTCGTCGGTAATAACCAACGGTTTAGTGGCAGGTTACCGACGATAAGAGTGTTGTCGATTCTCTTCGGTGATCTATCAGTAAAAACTGATGGATTTGAACCCATCTGTAGAAACTGACGAATTACTGACAAGATATTAACAGAATTCTTAAGAAATAACCTTGAAAACAGATATTTTTTATACATGTGGGTTTACTGTCGGTTATTTTTTTTTTAAATCGACGAGAAACCGACAGCAAACTGACGGCAAACCGACGTCAATCCGAGGACTTATGATATTGGATTTGATACTCATTAAGCAACTCCCATTACTAAACTCTTACAATTTATAAAATAAATCAACTTTGAAGTTTTCCAAAATTTATGATAAAATGAGTAAGTAGGTTATGAAATGTAATGTATGTTATATGTATGTTTATGTGATTTTGAGTTTTGATTTTTAAAATGTTAGAAATTGTGAAAGATAGTGATTACAAGCTTTTAATATCAATAAAAGAAGTGTAAAACCCTTAATTTTCATAAATTCTAACCTTATACCCTAATCATACCTTAAATTTGAATTCCGTCGGTTTTTATTAAGAGGAACCGACGGGTAACCGATTGATCCGTCTGTCAGCCGTAAGTTTTTTGTAAAAATGATTTTAACAGAACTGGCGGTTACGGATGAAATATGTAAATTTTTGTGATTTCTAGATTTAAATTGTGTTTTTGAGATTTTGATGTTAGATTTGTAGGTTTTGAAGAATATTTTAGTTTTTTTTGTTAGATAGTTGTTACAATGTTAGAATTTTTTGTTAGAATGATTATTTGGTTTTCCTAGAATTTTGTAGAATTGTTAAAAAAATGAATATTAGGAAAACATAAAAAATCTTTGTTATATATTAGGATTGTTAAAAATCATCGTTACTATGATTAGAATTATTAGGTTTGCTAAGTATTCATTGTTATCAAATGGTTTTGGGTTATTTTTTATAAAATACTTTAGGATTTAAAAAAAAATCAAATGAAATGGTAATATTGTTGAATATCATATTTGGAATTCAAAGAAATTTTAAAAACTTTTAAAAATTTATTGGATTTTTAGAGTACATTAGCTTTTTAGGATTAATTATAAATGGTTTATATTTTAAAGAATTTATAAGAATTGAAAAAATAATAACTTTAAAAATTTTTATGTGTATATAAAGATTCTTTGTATTTTCAATGATTTTTTAAAGAATTTTTATGATTTTATAGGTTGTTAATGAATTTGTAAGAATTTTATTGATGTTATAACGAAGTTTAATGAAATAAGTGGATTTTAATTAGAGAAATTCCTTAGAATAGCATCAAAACTAGTTTATGTTCCTAAACTACCACACAATCTTTAATTTTCCATTGATAACATTCATTAATGAACAAAAAGACTATTTTATCCTTATTTTTCCACTCCTTAATTTGGTGTTATCTTTGCCTTCGATGTCATCGTCTCCACTCTCCCTCGTCTAAATAGTCTCCGTCTACATCGCCTTTGTTTTAATTTCTAGTGAGATCTGACGCTCTATCTAACTACGACGTCGTCTCCGTCTTCCTCTGACATCAGATGATTTGGTGTTCATCCATCAGAGTATTTTGTGGACGTGATTGCTGAGGGAGGGGCTGTTCCAGTCTCCGTCGTGCAGAGATGGAGGTGAGGCTCTAAAGCTGTTCGAACACGATGTCGAGAAAGGAAGTGCGTCTGCTCTTGGTTATCTTGCAATCAAGGTTTTTATTCCTACTCTCTACTTGCTGCCACTTATTCGAATCTAGTTGCCTTTGATGGCATTTCGTGTCATTTGTGTGATTTTCTTTTGTAATTGATTGCTAATAGCTAGAGCACCAGAAGCAAATAATAGACAATGGTGCATTATCCCGTCTTGTCAATCTATTGAAGAGAAACAAAACTGGTTCTAGTTCTCGATCTGTTCTTAGGATGGCGGCAGATGCCATCGTCAATCTTGGCAAATTGTTTAGTGTTGATTTGATTCTTTAGTATGTGGATACATAGTTTTACTGGAAATGTTGAGTTGTGAGTTGAGAAATAGTGATATTCTGAGCAATGAGGACGCAATTAGTTTTTTTTGATTCTCTGCTTCACAAAGAGTTAAAGTTTATTGTTTCTAGGATTCATATTTCAAGAGTTTTGTTTTGATGCTTTTGTTTGGATTGGTTTTATCGTTATAAAAAATGAGCAAGAGGACATTGTTCATCAGATCATTGATTAGGAAAGTGGCTGGATTTGCTCCTTATGAGAAGAGAATCACTGAGCTTCTTAAGGTTGGGAAAGACAAGCGTGCTCTTAAGGTTGCTAAGAGGAAGTTGGGTACCCAAAAGAGAGCCAGGAGGAAGAGAGAGGAGATGTCTGGTGTTCTCCGCAAGATGATGTATATTAAAGCCATTTATTTGATTTTACTAGAGTTTCATTTTCACATTCCTCTTCATTTCACAAGATAGTTTATCAATTTGCATACATATTCTTTTGTATTGAGTCTCTTCAAGAAAGAGAGTGTTGTATGCTTTTCATATCTAGCAATTGAATCAAACTGAATTTTGGTTTTTGTCTGACTACTCGCAGGCCTGGTGGTGGTGGTGTTACTAAGAAGAAGAAGTAAACATCTTAGGCTTATGTGTTCTGGGATATTTGTTTCTTTTGGAACTCAAGTTTTGGCTTCTGTATGCCCAAAAAGCGTTCATGTGTTGTGCTTTCTTAGGGATGTGGATCAATCTTATTTCACTCTGTTCCTTTTTTATGAAGAAGCTTATTAAAATTACTATTACTTTTATGTTAATGCTTTGTTTTACTTTGTTTGGAAAATACCCATTATAAGAGTTGGCTCAATAAACCGTAGCCCAATAACAACCAAGACTCTTTCATTTATTACAGTGAGCTGTGAAAATTACTTATTTGGGCCTCTATTGAATTTGTGCGAACAAAGGAGCAAACCACACTTCATGTAGAACAATATCAAATGCCAAGATGCGCCAAAGTCGTCTCCAACATTTCTCAATTCTGGATTAGCTATATTTACTGTTTGTGGTGGATGTTAATTGTTATCTAAGTTTTTGGATTGTTATTCTCGGTGAAGAATTTTTTTGTACGTATTACTTTAGATCTTGTGTAGACAACAATAAGTATGTAATGCATACGCGAAGTCTCATGGTTTAGACAACAATAGATATGTAATGAGTAAGTGAACTGCAAGTCTCCCAAAGTCGTATATTTTTATTGTTTTGAATCAACCCTTAGGATTTTTGGATCGCAACCTTCTTGAAGTTGCGAAAATATTGGTTACACACAAGTTCTCGGGTTCAAATCTTAAAACTACCTATATATGAAGGCTTTCCTAAATTTCACAAACATCTTCCTAAACATTATGAAACTCTTCCTAAAGGCTTAAATTATTGGTTACACACAAGTTCTCACGTTCAAATCCTAAAACTACCTATATAGGAAGGTCTTCCTAAACATTATGAAACCTTTCCTAAATTCAAAGATATTTGTTTTCAAATTCAAAGATATATATAGGAAGATCTTTCTAAAATTCAAGAGCGTCTTCTTAAACATTATGAAACGCTTTCTAAATTTAAAAATGTGTTTTAAAATTCAAAGATATATAGGAAGACCTTTTTAAAATTCAAGAACGTCTCCCTAGCCATTTGGAAACCCTTCTTAAATTCGAAGATATGTCTTCCTAAAATTTACAAATGTTTTCCTAAATTTTCAACAATGCTTCCTAAATTTTGCAACAAGACTTATTCTCAAAACAGTTTTGATGCATTTAAAGAAACAAATACAAATACCTGCCAAGTTGGAACTCATGAGCCAATCTAAGAGCAAAAATGCCTAAAGTAGCAAGACCCATGAAAATGAAAAGGTATGATTAGCTAGAAATGTTTCCAACCCATACAACTAAACTGCAAGTTTGAACAAAGTTTGAACAACATATACAACCATTAAGCAAACACCACATACTCGGATACTGGATTAGATTGTAGAATCTTAATTCATGTTAAGGAATGTAAAATATAGTAAGTAATATTCCTAACAAAGCAAAGAAAGCAGGCTAAATTGTTAATAAAACCCAACAGTCCATACAAACTCCAGCTAATGATGAACAAATTCAATAAGTGTATAGATAGATGCCTTACGACTCAATTTCTCATCAAGAGTGAAGCGCTCTCTACTCCAATCACACTAGCACCCAATTTTTTAATCCGATTTTGTGATGGTTCCGCCATACCTGAGAAAACCACACAAACTATAATTTTAGCCTCACAGTCAATATATCAGATACAAATACAGTGGATTTTATCTTTTAATGAAAGCATTGGCATCTGGAATGGTACATGAACATCAGTTTACTCAAATAAAAGAATGTATAGGAATCTTCTCCTGCTTAAAATACTGCATATTTTTCCCAGAAGATCAAGACGCAGCACAAAGCTTCTTCAACTACTTGACCGGCGTATTGAGCTTCAAGACTCTTTAGCTTCAAAATCGCCGAGTCAACAACTTTCTTATACGAACCAGCAGCATCGATTACATTCTTAGACGCTATAAAAGAATATAGGACATGTGTTAGACGGCGAGCAATAAAAGAAGAAAGATGCTATAAGAGTACCGAGTACTTCTCAGATTCCTGAAACGATTCCGGCGAGACGACATGGCAACGATTCCGGTGTTCTTCCGGTAAACATCGACGATAGAACTCTCTGATTTGGCGATGGAGCTATGTAACTCGCAAGTATCGTTCGATGATGAAATCCCTAAAATTGTGAGATTAACATTAGGGCTATTTGGTCATTTTGTCACTTAATTTATGGTATAAATGGAACTTTCTAAATGTTGTGTTATTTTTAGAACTAAAACTTAATGTAGTGTTATTCACGAGAATTGCCCTTTTAATTAAGGTGCAAATGGTTGACTTAGTTGAAAGAAGTTGAATGAGTGAAATGAGTTTTCATCTAATTCTTTACCAATTGAGATGAATAAGTTGAAAAAAATTGATTCAACCCATTCAACTAAAAAATTGGACAAATAAACTAATTACAAATGAAAATTGTTCAATTCATTCAACTAATATTACGGGTTGAATGATATTCAACTTTTTTTAACTCAATTTTTTCCAATCATTCATTTACATACAACCATTTACACCCTTAGTTTTTATGAAGTTTTGGAATATTAAGTGTATATCTAGGATATTTAGTATCTTTAATGAATTTTAAGTAATATTTATAATTTTATAGGTTGTCTAATGAATTTTGTATATTTAATGAATTGAATTTTATTTTAAGTATTGCAGAGGTTATCGTCATAGTAGATTCGGCCGCTCCACCCAACCACTAGAGAGACCAAGCGAGCGGAAATTAAAGGAGATGTAGTTTTTAATGGCGGAGATGAGACAACGTTTCCCGAAAGATTCGAACTCGTAGATCCGTTTTATTTTGTTTTTTTTGGCATCGGAATATTCAAATATTTTGGAAATTTGGATATTATTAAATTTGGGTTTTAATAAATATATTAGAATTATTTTTTTTTAATTTTAATTTTTATAATTGTATAATTTTATAATTTTATAATTTTTATAATTTTTTACTTGATTAAATTAATAACAAATTCTAAGTTATAATTTTTTTATTAATTTTTAATTGATCCGTTAGTTTTTCCCGTCGTTTTTCATCGGTTTTCTTCTCGACACACCGTCGGTATCCCGTCGGTAAAGTGGTTGCTGGTATTTTTTTGGTTTTACAGATGGATTTTGAATACCGACGCTCTAGAACCTACATATTTAAGTTGTCGGTAGACCGTCAGTTAGGACTGTTTTCGACGGCTAATCGACGGTTTTGCTTCGGCCTGTTTTCATGTAGTATATGAAACCATTGAATAAGCTGTCGAAAGTGAAGATAAGCCTAAAAACTTGGTCAAGTTCACGCCTTTCCTTGAGAGTTGCAGGATCTGTTAATGGAGGAAAAAAGACTCCAGTTTTGACCAGAGAGGTCCAAACTATCCAAAGTGTTTTGTAAACGACTTCTCCTCTTGTTAGAGAGAGCTCAGCGCCTTCTTGAAGTCATAGATGCGACTGAGATTTAAACATATCCATATACCCCTTTAAGGGTGTTCCCATATCTTTTGTTGTTTCAGAATATGAGTAAGCAGCAAGGATAGAAGGCTCCAGAGAGCTTTGAATAATAGAAAGCACCATCTGATCTTCCTGAAACCATTTCAGATCTTCATATCTCTTGGTTTGGGAGATGGTAGAACCTAACCCTTCAACTTCTAATCTTTCAACTTCCACCGTGTTCTTGCTTGAATCATGGTTCTTTGGAGACTCGTTATGGATGTCGATGAAGTGTTCTGTAGACCATGGCTGCACATAGTAGTTTGGTGGTTATAGACCACATCAAATAGCTATCCCCTTTAAGGATAACAAGGAGGGTAATATGCTTTGAGTTTTTCATTTCCTATAAAAACAAACAGAGAATATAGAACAAAATTTTGATGTTTTAGAACATGAATAAAGGATCTAAAAGCTCAAATACCATGTAGAAATCTACGAAGAAGTGTATAAGAAAGAATAGAGAAGAATATAGAAAAATTGTATAATATTTCTCTTAATCTTAAATGTACAAATAGATACAAATATTATAAGATACAAAGAAAAATAGATGTTGAGATTACATAAATGAGAAGGAACGTATGAAGGAGAGAGAAAGAGACATAATTTTTGTCGTTCATGCATATACGAAAGATAACTGCTTCAATAAATGTGTTGAAGACAGATTAGAACTAGAACCGCTTCGAGATACTAACGGCTCTATTCATTCATTCCAACATAAAGTAAAACGCTACCACACCAAATTTAAATAACTTCATTCACCATAAGAAGAAAACATACTTTCTTTCTATACTATTATTTTGGTATATTTTGGTCAAGTGATAGGTATGATAATCTAAGACAACATACTTTATTTCTATACTTTTATTTTGGTCTATTTTGGTGGAGCGATAGGGATGATAATCTAAGGTTGGTTGATTTAGATTCCAATAATTTAGAGGCTAGTTTTAGAGCATAACTATGTTTTAGGGTCGCCGGGGTGTAGTCCTCCAAAACTTTTGTGAGGTGTAACCCTATGGCAAATTTTAAACGAGGTATGACCACATTTTGTTGACTTTGACGGTTTAGCTTAACAGCGTTGTTGTGGACTTTTTCTGCTGACGTGGCGCCACTGTACTGCTGACGTGGTAAATAGCGCTAAATTAAACTAAAAACATATGTTGAGAGTAGGACTCAAACCTGGATGAGAAACCTGAATGGGACAACACATTAACCACTGTGATACGGTTGTATTAAGTGTTATAATGGACAAAACGTTAATATATCTTAGTTAGTTTATCTTCTTTTGTAACATAATGATTAAAATAGAAAAGCTAAAATATAAATCATAATTTGATTATAAATATTATGAATATTAAATATATGGTTTATCAAAGGAAAATTATGAAATCATGTTTTTTAACTGAAAAAATTACGGGATCACGTGTTTTGGTGGGAAAATTGTTAACCCATATTTTTGGCGGCAAAATTACGGAATCATGTTTTTTGCGAAAAAATTACGGAATCACGTTTTTTGGCGAGAGAAATATGGAATCACTTTTTATCATAGGATTATTATAGGAATAGCAGCGGAATAAGCTTTGATTTTATTTTTTGTGATTCCGTAATTTTCTCGCCAAAAACACGTGATTCTGTAATTGTTTTGCCAAAAACACGCTTCACAATTTTCCCGCCAAAAAACCGTTATCCCGTAATTTTTCAGCCAAAAATGTGATTTCATAATTTTCTCGCAAAAAAATGTGTCCGTAATTTTTTTTGCCAAAAACGTAATTCCGTAATTTTTCCGTGATAAACCATATATTTAATATTAATATTTTTTATAATCAAATTATGAATTCTATTTTACCTTTTTTATTTTAATCATTATATTACAAAAGAAGACAACTGACTAAGATATAGTATTAAAGTTTTGTCCATTATAACACATAATACAACCGTATCCTAGTGGTTAATGTGTTGCCCCATCCAGGGTTTCCCATCCAGCTTTGAGTCCTTCTCTCAACAAATGTTTTTAGTTTAATTTAGCACTACTTGCCAGGTCAGCAATACAGTGGTGCCATGTCAGCGGTACAGTAACACCGTTAAACTAAACCGTCAAAGTCAACAAAATGTGGTCATACCTCTTTTAAACTTTGTCAAGAAGTTACACCTCGAGATGATAATTTATATGAGGCTAAACAATAAGATTGGAAAAGCGTGCGGTTCAAGACTTAACGCAAAGTTTTTAGGGGGCTACATGTAATACCCATATCCGACGATTCTGTCGAAGAACGTCGAGGATCATTGAAGACGGTCCAAGGATTGTCGAGAAATTGCAAATTTTGGTCGAAACTGGTCGACGAAAATCCGAATGATCGAGGGAAAATATGTCCAAAAACGGATTTCTAATAAATGTGCATGGATGGACGAGTGACTCACGTTCGGACAAGATAATGTTTGGACAAAAATGACAATGTTCAGAAAAAGATGGATAAATCTTCGGACGGAAATGGATAGGGTTCGGACAAAGTGAATAATGTCCGAAGAAGATTAGGCATCTTTAGTAGGACCGGATGGAATCAAAAATCGTCGAGGATTCCTGGGCCGACGTCGAGGATTCATGGGCCGACGTCGAGGATTTATAGGCCAACGTCGAAGAATGTTGGACCAATGTCGAGAATTGATGGACTAAGTGTCATGATTGAGGTCCGATGGACCGGCCCCACCAAGTTTTTCGATGAATGGGTGGATTATTAGGGTAAATAATCGTGAAAACCTAACTTTTATAGACACATGATCGCTTCTAACCCTAAGCATACTTAAGAACTCCAAAAGAATCCTAAGTGTGATTCTGTCAAGTTTATGTCGCCGATCTTCGAAGAACTATGAGGAATTGTCATTCGTGATCGAAGATAGACGTGGTTTAGCCAGGATCTGTCATGGAATTTTGGTAAGTATCGATTTAGTTAATTTTTATTGATTTTTTTTTGTTAAATATCATCGAAGAAAACGATGATCTAATCGTTGGTGAATGTTTATGACAAGGTATTGCGACAAACTGTGGTGTTTGGTCGAGGGACTTACCTTCGGCATCAAGGATCTGAGAGCGATTGTCGAGTTTACTAGTAAGTCTTGATATAACTTGGTGTTTTATCGATATTATGTTAAGGATCATCGAGAAAAGGTTGATTTGATCGATGATGTCTGTTTATTGTGAGAGTTTGAAGGTTTCTGTCGAAAGAAATATAGTAGATCAATCGAGGGAAACCGTAGATCCGTCGAGGGAATAGTAGATCTGTCGAGGGAAACATCAGATTCATCGAGGAAAATTGTAGATCTACGTGGATTTGTGTAAGTGATCGAGGATTAAACATCAAGAGCAGTCAGAAAACCTAAGTCTGTGAATCTGAGGTGAGTGCGTGACTGTGGCTAAGTCTAGATGTCTTTTTTTGCATGATTTTCTATGTCTTTAATATTGCGAATGTTGCTTGTCATGTGTGAATGTTTATGGCGCCATATTGAAAATGTTAAGTGATTGTTCTATGTGAACTATTGCTAAGTGAATGTTAAGAATGTCAAGACTTGCATTTTAGACTTAGGAATTGATTATTTGATGCGAATCTATGACTAAAATCCTAGTGAGTGCGTGACTGTGGCTAAGTCTAGATGTCGTTTCTTGCATGATTTTTCTGTCTTTAATATTGTGAATGTTGCTTGTCATGTGTGAATTTTTATGGCGCCATATTGAGAATGTTAATTAGTGATTGTTTTATGTGAACTATTGCTAAGTGAATGTTAAGAATATCATGACTTGCATTATAGACTTAGGAATTGATTGTTTGATGCGGATCTATGACTAAAAGTCTAGTGAGACGGGACGATCGCTCCACTAAGCAAATTCAATTGCTTACGCTTCCTATTTTTATGCAGGAAAAGAAAGTAATGTCAATGTTACCTATTGTGGGTAGTTATGTTCTTTGAATTTATGTTGGTCTAGTGTTAAACAATGTAATAGCTTATTAGCGAACTTATCATTTTGCTAGAACCTCTATTTTGAACCTGATAAATTCAGTTTATGCATGCTTCCGACTTGTCTTATTGAACAAACGCTACAAATGTGAACTAAACTTGTAAAATGTCGAAAAACGCCTAAGTGAAAATTTGAGAAAAACAACTTAGGGTGTTTCAATTTGGTATTAGAGGGTGCTCGGTGCTAGGACAGTCTAAGCATAGCTGGGTTATTTGGGTTAAATCCATCTTTCCGACACCAAGGTCTCATGGTAAGTCTGGTTTATGAAACTAAGTTAGTGTAGAAAACTAACTTAGTAAAAGTTTCGGTAATTGCAGATGGCCAGAGGAAAGAGAATCGTTGTAAGGAGAAATGTGGCGGATGAAAAATTTGTTCAAGGTTTGGGAAGGAACACCGAACCTGAACGAGTTGAGAATGTGGTCGATGGTGCTTTCAAGAGTGTGGTTAATACGGTGGTGCTACTGCGATTGGTAACGCCTTTGCTGCTACTAATCCAGAGGACATGGGGCAAGTTTTTGGCGTGCTGGCACAGATATTGGCAATATTACCACCTTTTCCTCCTGCTCCGAGGGTACCACAACAAGCGATGGAACCGCCAGTGGCAAATGTGCCTCCTGTGGTGAATCCACAAGTGGTGAATGGACCACTAGTGGCGAATGTTGAGAATGGAGTGATGTTGTCGAGGATTCCACCTTACCTTAAGGTGATGGATCAAATGCAGAATCTTGGTACTAAGTACTTCTCCGGTGGTGCAAAACCGATTGAGGCGGATGAGTGGAGAAGTCGAATGGAGAGAAACTTTGCTTCTGTTCGATGTCCTAATGAGTACAAGAAAGACATTGATGTCCACTACTTAGAAGGTGACGTTCATACTTGGTGTGAAGGAGTCTCCGGAAGGTTGAGGAATCCGGATTGTTCATGAGAAACCTTTCGCGAGGAATTTCAGATTAAGTACTTTCCACCAGAAGCTTTGGATAGGCTTAAATGTGCCTTCTTGGATTTGCGTCAAGGTACCAAAATTGTGAAAGAGTATGAAGCTGAGTTCAATAGTCTCAAGAAGTATGCTGGACGTGAACTTGAGGATGAGAGTGTCCAAGTTCGTCGGTTTATGCGTGGTTGCGGATTGAACTCCTAAACTGATGCCTTGTTCGCAATTATCAGATTGTTGCTAGGCTAGTGAAAAGATAGTCATGATTGAAACTAGCATGGAAGAAGAGGCCAAGTTGTTGGGTGAACAAGTGATATGCTCAAATATAATACCCTAAGAGTACTAAAGCAGTAACTGTAGTAAAGTAGGGATCGAACCATAAAGACTCAAGAAATCACTCAATAGAATATAGAATTAGAATTAAGCTAAACGAACAAAGTAATGCAGGAAATAAACAGCAGAATATAAAAGTTGTGAAATTTAATAGAGGAAAAACGCTAAGCCTAGGGAAACTCTCTGGTAAATCAGAATTGCAGATCAAAGAGAATGTCAAGAGGATATTAAGCATTGTTCTTGAACTTGAAACACAAATGTAAAATCAACCAACCGTCGCTGCGAAGATTATCTATGTCTAAACCTAGAATTCCAAATTTTTTTGCAAATCCTATGAATTCAAACAAGCATTAATGATCAGGTTCAATTGTTCACAAAATCCTAAACCAAATTTCTTTGCGAATAGGTCTTTTGCTCATCTAAAACTAGTTCAGGCAATCAATCACACTTTCGTGCCAATCAAACAACCTAAGATCATATTCTAGGTCACGAAGCTAGAATAAGCAGTAATCACAAGTCTAGATGAAGAACTCTATTGAATTTCTCCTATCAATTCATATCAACCTAACAATTCATCAAACACCTTTGAATAACCCTGAACCTAACAAAGAATCTACTCAGACATGGTGAATGAAGCAAACATCATGAATAAAATAGATTGCATAAAAGAGTAAAGTAAAGAGTAACAAGGGTTCGAAATCTTCTCTCTCAGGAACAGAGTTTCTGACTTCTCTCCCTCTCTCAAAACTCGGATAATGAATAAAATCCAGTCTCCTCCTAAAAGTGGCTAAAAACCCTAAAATAATACTAAAACACGTTCTGGGCTTAATTGTAAATAATAGAATCTTCTGGGCCAAGTTGCAGAATCTTCAGACTTGTAAAATCACGTGTTTTCTTTTCCTACAGTCGGTGCCGATCGATACTAGGTTGGTGTCGGTCGACACCAGGACTCTGTGCTCGCTAGACTGAACTTTCTTCACGAAAACTGGCATAACTTTTGATCGCACCGTTAGAATGGCCTCAAACCACTTCCAAATGAAAGCTAATCCATTGATCTGTCTTGTATCCAAATTTGAGCTCAATCCAACGGTGGGACATTATTTAACGGACACCAAAAAGCTCCAGAATACTCCAAAAGCTCCAATTAAGCTCCAAACGTGCTAAAACCTGAAAAGACTCAAAAAGACTACAAAAATACTGGAAGGATTCTAAAAACAAGACCTATATTATGGCTAAAAACGGGTAAAAACCATGATATATCAACTCCCCTTGACTTAGCATTTGCTTGCCCTTAAGCAAACATAAAGCTAAACTAGAGAAAGAGGTTTTAAAACACGGAGACTCACCTCTTCTTGAAATATCGCAATGACCATTTTCCCAAGCTTTCCAGATATCACCTAACCAGTTCCAAATCTAACCACCATATACTTCTTCGTAGACATTTGCAGCTTCCCAGACTCCACACATTATTTCACAACATCATCCAACCAAACCTTCATCGCCAGTTTCATTGTTATAATCAATGTTCAAGAACCTTCTAGATTCTTTCCCATACAATATCTTGACAAAAGAACCACCCAAATTACACACTTTTGGTATTGTTTTCCTCTCTCCCAGACTTATCTCTTTTTATGTTCTCTTTTTTTTTCAGCTTTGCATATACAAATCAAGGTTTAAGACACGAGTATTGATGGTGTTTGCCACCGAATCCCCGGTTCTCCCCTCTCAATGTATCAAAGGCTTTAGACGAATAATGGGGTCCCATGAAATGTTCTTACCCCTCGCTTCTAACCTTTGTGTGATCATTCCTTATTAAAGTAGAATAATGGGATCGCAGGAAATTTTCCTAGCCCTCTACCCGGCGGAAATCATCTCATCTTTTATGCATCTTTTATCAACTTAGAACATGGGAGAGGTATGACGTTACTTAAAATACATGAGTTTCTTTGTCAGATATGAATGAGGAGTCAAGCTCTATGAACACTAACTACATCGACGAAGTGCAAAAATTTGGCTCAGGCTTACATGGATTCTGCTGGAAACATGAGTGACTCCTAATTAGCTGGTAAACCTTTGGATTTTTCATTAGTCGATCTAGAACTGATTCTGTAACACTGGTCACTCAAAAGCAAGATCAGAACAATAGATTCAAGAAAAAGATCATAATCTCCAACAGGTTTTGACTCAATAAAACAAATTTTGACTCAAAAACGACTGACTCAAAAACGACTGACTCTAAGAAAAACAAACACGTTGTCAGCAACTACCTCCCCCAGACTTAAACAACACTATCCCCAATGTTATCTAGTCTAGAGTTGGCAAAAGAAACAAAAGAACTGTGAATTGGGGAAAATCGAAGAAGTTACCCGAGATTGTGATGATTGTCGATTGACACAGCACTAGTATCGATCGATACCAGACGTTGGTCGACACATGGACTCCTTTTCATCGCTCGTTAGTTGCTGATTCATGCAAAACACAAGACACAAAACCAAAAATACAAAAACAAAAGTATATACAGACTTACCAGTGGGTTGCCTCCCACTAAGCGCTTGTTTAATGTCATTAGCTTGACCGTGTTGGGGCTCAGCTATCAGTCAGAATCGGGTTGAGAACCAACCCCGAAGTAAGCTCCACAACCAGACATCTCCAGCTTCAGAGTTCTGCTCAACATACCTTCCACAACATCCTTTCCTTTCTCTTTCAGCTCTGAAGGGAGGATAACTCTAACCTTAGAGAACAGTTTCGAGGTTCCCTTGCACTTCACCTTATATTCAATCGTATCCCCATCACACTTCTGAGGGGTTAGAGTCACATGGGTAGCACTCTCGATTATCTTGTTCTTCACCTTTTTTTTTGCCTTAGCCTTTTCGATGTCTTTCTTGGTGATGATAGAAGGGCCTTCTAAAACATCTATGACAATTGGCTCATCATAAGGCTCGTCCAAAAGATCAATCACCAACGTCTCTCCTGTGACAATAGTGATGCAAGAGACATGTGTGGGAGCTCCTCTAGTAGGAATGGCTTTGTAGTATACCTCTTTGTCAATGTAGGAGAATGAGATTCGCTTACTGGGTGTGTCCATAATCGCACCAGCTGTAGCTATAAACGGTCTTCCAAGAATCAAAGGTGTACTAGATCTTGCACTCATTTCCACAACCTGAAAATTAGTAGGAACCAGACAATCTCCTACTTTAACGAGCAAATCAGGGATTGTACCGTATGGGAGCGAGGGGAAGAGTTCGCGAATGTAAGAGGCATCTTAGTAGATCGAATATCAGCTCCCAATCTCTTTGCAATTGCCTTTGACATGACATTGACGCTAGACCCTGAGTCAACGAGAGACTCTTTGAAATCAACTCCAAAGATAGAACATGGAACTGAAAATTTTCCTAGGTCATCCTTTTTAGTCAACTGCTTCATTAGAGGTGGTGTACTTCTTGCCTTGATGAAGAGTGCCTTAATCTCTTCCTCAGTTTCTCTGCAATCTCGGAAGTAACCAAGCAGAGGGCGGTTTTCCACTGCTTCTTCAAATGAGATGTTATTAGGAACTTTCCTCACCATCTTCTCAAAAGCAAGCAACTTCTCTGCAGTGATGGGGTTTCTGAGATGTCTAGGTGGCAAAGGATATGGCACTTTAGGCTTGTAGACACGTTCCTCAACAATCCTCGGTGTTTTTGAAATTTTTAGCTCAGACTGCGGGGGGTGTCGATCGATACTGGCTAGTGTCGATCGTTACTCATGGATTTCCAGAATTGTCATCATCGTCATCTTCAACAGCTTCGAAATTTTCTACAGTAACACCCTCTTCTACTACTGCAGTGACCTCTTTTCCAGTACTCAAGGTGATAGCATTGACGTAGTCATGCTGTGATTGAACCATCTTTCCCTTGACAGCTGTTGATGACTGAGTATATTGAGTTTCCAGCATCTTCCGATGAATGCTAAAAGCTTCAATCTTTCCATTCAGATCGGTGTACATGGCGTCCATCTTCCCATTAAAATCCACTGTCATCTTCTGCTGTCCCTCAAGAATCTGTTCAAGCATGGATTCAACCTTGCTCTCCTGAGTCTTAGGCGGCGGAGTCTGGTAAGATGAACTCCCGTGGGTGCGAGTGTAATCGCTGCTCTGCATCGGTTTCTGGGCAAAGGAATTTGCTCCGAAATCAGACTTGAATCCTCCTTGCTGAGCATTGTTGGTGAAGCCTCGGGTTTTGTTGAACTGATACCGCTGATTCTAAAAACTAGTACCACCAATGTAATTAACATCCTCTACTTTAACCTCATCTACAATCTCGACCTTATCAGCAAAGTGTACAGCCTTCTGTTGCTTGCCCATCAAAAGATTATGCACTGAATCCAGTTTCGCATGCACCTCAGCAATCTGCGAACCATTAATGTTCCCGTTCTGCTTCTTCCGCTTGTAATCTGCATTCTTGGTGCTATTGCTAGATGCCAAGTTCTCGATCGGCACATAAGCATCATCAGGATATCTCGTGTTGAAATTACCATTGCTCGCAGCATCCACAGCCATCTGATACCTCCAATCGATCCCTCTGAAGAAAATACCCAGCAACTGAACATGTGAGAACCCGTGATGTGGACAATCTCTCTGATAGGATCTGAATCTCACCCAAGCAGCCTTAAACGCCTCTGTTGCTCCCTGAGAGAATAGGGAGATCTTGTTCCTCAACTCCTCGGATCTCGCATCATCATAAAAATTGTTCAGGAACGCATTCTTAGTCTCCTCCCAAGTAGTCAGCGAACCCGGAGGCAACTGCTTCAGCCAGTAAGCTGCATCCCCAGCAAGAGAGTATGGGAAAAGCTTACAGAAGAGGAAATCATAGGACACTCCATTGTACTTGATGCTAGTGACCAAGTCCTCAAACCTCTCAATGTGATCCATGGGGTGTTCATGAGGAAGACCATGAAAGAGATGCTGACCCACAAGAGTGAAATATGCAGGTTTCAGCTCAAAGTCATTCCTCTGAAACGCAGGAACACGAATCGCTGCTCGATTGGCATAAAACTGATCAGGCCTGTTGTACTCACCAATCGTCCTAGCACGATTAACCACATTCACAACAGCTGGAGGGACAATGATGTTTCCATCTCCATCGAGTCTTTGTCCCCTCTCATTGTACAATTGACCCTCATGGTCTCTCAAAGCTCCAGCATCATCACGAACCAAAATCAGTGGATTGTTCATCTCTGCTAGCCTCTTTGTTCTCCTGAAACACAAGAGTCAAAAATACGTAAGTAACAAAAAAAAAAAAAAAATTACGACGAGTATCGATCGATACCAGCTGGGTATCGATCGATGCCGACGAACTTAGTCGAAACTCTAATCTAAAATCTAATGGTGAATTTAGAGTCCCCGGCAACGGCGCCAAAATTTGATATGCTCAAATATAATACCCTAAAGTATCTAAGCAGTAGCTGTAGTATTCTAGGGGTCGAACCACAAAGACTCAAGAATTCACTCAATAGATATTAAGACTCGAATTAAGCTAAGCGAACAAAGTAATGCAGGAAATAAACAGCAGAATATAAAAGTTGTGAAATTCAATGGAGGAAAAACGCTAAGCCTAGGGAAATTCTCCGGTAAATCAGAATTGCAGATCAAATAGAATGTCAGGAGGATATTAAGCACTGTTCTTGAACTTGAAACACAAATGTAAAATCAACCAACCGTCGCTGCGAAGATTATCTATGTCTAAACCTAGAATTCCAAATTTCTTTGCAAATCCTATGAATTCAAACAAGCATTAATGATCAGGTTCAATTGTTCACAAAATCCTAAACCAAATTTCTTTGCGAATAGGTCTTTTGCTCATCTAACACTAGTTCAGGCAATCAATCACACTTTCGTGCCAATCAAACAACCTAAGATCATATTCTAGGTCATGAAGCTAGAATAAGCAGTAATCACAAGTCTATATGAAGAACTCTATTGAATTTCTCCTATCAATTCATATCAACCTAACAATTCATCAAACACCTTTGAATAACCCTAAACCTAACAAGGAATCTACTCAGACATGGTGAATGAAGCAAACATCATGAATAAAATAGATTGCATAAAAGAGTAAAGTAAAGAGTAACAAGGGTTCGAAATCTTCTCTCTCAAGAATAGAGTTTCTGACTTCTGTCCTTCTCTCAAAACCCGGATAATGAATAAAATCCAGTCTACTCCTAAAAGTGGCTAAAAACCCTAAAAATAATGCTAAAACACGTTATGGGCTTAATTGTAAATAATAGAATCTTTTGGGCCAAGTTGCAGAATCGTCAGACTTGTAAAATCACGTGTTTTCTTTTCCTGCAGTCGGTGTCGATCGATACTAGGTTGGTGTCGGTCGACACTAGGACTCTGTGCTCACCAGATTGGACTGTCTTCACGAAAACTAGCATAACTTTTGATCACACCGTTAGAATGGCCTCAAACCACTTCCAAAGGAAAGCTAATCCATTGATCTGTCTTGTATCCAAATTTGAGCTCAATCCAACGGTGGGACATTATTCAACGGACACCAAAAAGCTCTAGAATACTCCAAAAGCTCCAATTAAGCTCCAAACGTGCTAAAACCTAAAAAGACTCAAAAAGACTACAAAAATACTGGAAGGATTCTAAAAACAAGACCTATATCATGGCTAAAAACGGGTAAAAACCATGATATATCAACTAGCGGTTGCACGGGTGAACAAGCGGTTGCACAGGTGATACCACAAGGGAAATCCGAAGGTGGTGCTGAACAGAAGAAAGGTTGGGTGAAGAAGTATTTTCTGGCAAAGTCATCTGGTGAGCGTCGTCCTTGTGCAACGTGTGGGAAGATGCACTTGAGCGTGTGTAGACTCTATCAAGGAGCGTGTTTTGTATGTGGTAGCAAGGACCACAAGTCCGATGTTTGTCCTAAGAAGAAGGAAAATATGCGGGTTTGTTACCATTGCGGTGAGGAAGGAAAAATCAAACCGTATTGTCGTAAGTTGGTGCAGCAAACTGGGAAACGGACAAATGAGGAGCTGCCACCACCGCCAAAGAGGCAAGCAATCATGATGTGCATGTATGCAATGACTGAAGAGTCCGATAAGCCAAGTACTTCTCGTCGGATCACTGGTAAGTCCTATTAATTTACCTTAGTAAATTTATGTGTGAAATTGAGTGATGCATGTTAGAATAGGTTTTTATGATTCTTGACGAATGCGTAGGAACTATTTTCATGGGTGGTGTGGTAACCCATGTTATGTTTGATTCCAGACATGATTGGGAAAGGTGGGTTCTTAAAGGAACCTGGGAGTGACTTCGAATTAGTTAGGACAGCTAGTGGACAAGTGATGATGTCCTATCGATAGGTTCAGAATATTTTTGTGATGATTTGCAGAGTGAATATGCCAGCTGACTTGGTGATTAGCCAAGTAAAGTCTTATGATGTGATCCTTGGAATGGATTGCCTCGAAGAACACAAGGCACATCTGGATTCTCATCGACGGAGAGTGAACTTTGAGACGCCAAAAGGGATGTTGGTTTACCTAGGAATTAGGCTAACGTCCGGAAGCTTGATTGTCTCAGCAATTCAAGCAAATCAAATGATGGAGAAAGGATGTGAAGCGTACCTAGCCACGATCACAACAATAGAAGTTGGGTCAGAGGTGGTACTTGAAAAATATTCTGGTGGTGCGGGAATATGAGGACGTGTTTAGAGCTATAAGCGGATTGCCACCATCACGTTCAGATCCGTTTACTATTGAGCTTGAGTATGGTATGACTCCAATGTCTAAAGCTCCATACCGGATGGAACAGGCAGAGATGGTTGAATTGAAAATGCAGCTAAGTGAGCTGATGGAGAAAGGTTTTGTAAGACCGAGTAAGTCACCATGGGGTGCACCGGTTCTCTTTGTGAAGAAGAAAGATGGTAGCTTTCGACTTTGCGTTGATTACCGCAGATTAAACTGAGTGACGGTAAAGAACAAGTATCCTCTTCTAAGGATTGACAAGTTGTTAAACCAACTCCAAGGTGTTAGTCCTATCACTTATCTTAGTAAATTTCTGTGTAAAGTTGAGTGATGCATGTTGGAATAAGGTTTTACGATTCTAGATGAATGCGTAGGAACTATTTTCATGGATAGTGTGGCAACTCATGTTATGTTTGATTTTAGAGCAACACATAGTTTGTGAGTCCGGACATGATTCGGAAAGGTGGGTTCTTAAAGGAACCTGAGAGTGACTTCAGATTAATTAGAGCAGCTAGTGGACAAGTGATGATGTCCTATGGAAATGTTCAGAATATTTTCGTGATGATTTGCGGAGTGGATATGCCAGCTGACTTGGTGATTTGGCAAGTAATTATGATGTGATCCTTGGAATGGATTGGCTCAGAGAACACAAAGCACATCTGGATTGTCATCGAGGGAGAATGAACTTTGAGATGCCAAAAGGGATGTTGGTTTACCAAGGAATCAGGCCAACGTCCAGAAGCTTGATTGTCTTAGCAATTCAAGCAGAGCAAATAATGGAGAAGGGATGTGAAGCGTACCTAGCCACGATCACAACAATGGAAGTAGGATCAGAGGTGGTACATGAAAATATTTCAGTGGTGCGGGAATATGAGGACGTGTTTAGAGTTTTATGCGGCTTACCACCATCACGTTTGGATCCGTTTACTATTGAGCTTGAGTCTGGTACGGCTCCAATATTTGAAGCTCCATATCAGATGACACCGTCATAGATGGCTGAGTTGAAAAAGCAGCTAAGGGAGCTGATGGAGAAAGGTTTTATAAGACCGACTAGTTCACCATGGGGTGCACCGATTCTCTTTGTGAAGAAGAAAGATAGAAGCTTTTGACTTTGCGTTGATTACCGCAGATTAAACTGAGTGACTGTAAAGAACAAGTATCCTCTTCTAAGCATTGACGAGTTGTTAAACCAACTCCAAGGTGCTACTTGTTTCTCAAAGGTTAA
This sequence comes from Crucihimalaya himalaica, assembly GCA_004349715.1. NCBI lineage: Eukaryota > Viridiplantae > Streptophyta > Magnoliopsida > Brassicales > Brassicaceae > Crucihimalaya > Crucihimalaya himalaica. The sequence continues at coordinate 225,216 of SMJT01000157.1, forward strand.
TTTGGCCTCGAGGTACCATCAAATTCTGATAGAAGAGTCGGATATCCGAAAGACGGCCTTTCGAACAAGGTACAAGCACTATGAATTTGTTGTAATGCCGGTCGGGATGACGAATGCTCCTGCAGTGTTCATGAAACTCATGAACAATGTATTCAGGGAATACTTGGACAAGTTGGTGATCATATTCATAGATGATATCTTAGTCTACTCAAAAAACCCGGAGGATCACACGGTTCACCTAAGGAAAGTGATGAGTAAACTAAGGGAGCATAAGTTGTTCGCTAAGCTAAGCAAGTGTAGCTTTTGGCAAAGCAAAATTAGATTTTTAGGCCATGTGGTCTCGGACAAGGGAGTGTCCCTAGATCCGGAAAAGATTAAGTCAACCAAGGATTGGCCAAAGCCAAGGAATGATTCAGAGATAAGGAGTTTTCTCGGATTGGCAGATTAAACTGAGTGACTGTAAAGAACAAGTATCCTCTTCTAAGCATTGACGAGTTGTTAAACCAACTCCAAGGTGCTACTTGTTTCTCAAAGGTTAATTTGGCCTCGAGGTACCATCAAATTCTGATAGAAGAGTCGGATATCCGAAAGACGGCCTTTCGAACAAGGTACAAGCACTATGAATTTGTTGTAATGCCGGTCGGGATGACGAATGCTCCTGCAGTGTTCATGAAACTCATGAACAATGTATTCAGGGAATACTTGGACAAGTTGGTGATCATATTCATAGATGATATCTTAGTCTACTCAAAAAACCCGGAGGATCACACGGTTCACCTAAGGAAAGTGATGAGTAAACTAAGGGAGCATAAGTTGTTCGCTAAGCTAAGCAAGTGTAGCTTTTGGCAAAGCAAAATTAGATTTTTAGGCCATGTGGTCTCGGACAAGGGAGTGTCCCTAGATCCGGAAAAGATTAAGTCAACCAAGGATTGGCCAAAGCCAAGGAATGATTCAGAGATAAGGAGTTTTCTCGGATTGGCAGGTTACTACTCGTCGGTTTGTTAAGGGATTTGCCAGTATGGCTCAACCAATGACTCGAATAACGGGGAAAGATACTCTGTTTGTGTCGGCAGAAGATTGTGAAAAGAGTTTCTCAAAACTTAAAGAAATGCTTACGAGTACTACGGTGTTGGCTTTACCGGAGCCGAACATACCTTTTGTGGTATACACGGATGCATCAAGGACGGGTTTTGGTTGTTTGCTAATGCAACAAGGAAAAATGATTGCTTGTGCATCAAGGCAGTTAAAGAAGCACGAAGATAACTACCCTACCCATGATCTTGAAATGGCGGCAGTGGTGTTCGCCTTGAAGATTTGGCGTTCTTACCTTTATGGTGGGAAAAGTTCAGATTTTCACGGATCATAAGAGTTTGAAGTATATCTTCACTCAGTTGGAGTTAAACTTGCGGCAAAGATGTTGGATGGAGTAAGTAGCTGACTATAATCTTAAGATTGCTTACCATCCAAGTAAAGCAAACTTAGTGGCGGATGTACTAAGTCGAAAGAGAATGGTTGTGGACGCCGAGAAACACATGGAAGTCTTAGTAAACATGGTGGGAAACTTGTGTTTTGCAGCTTTGTCCGACGAATTGGAACTGTTGGGCTTAGGTGCTGCGGACCAAGCAGATTAGCTAAGTCCTGTTCGGTTGGCACAAGAAAACGACGAGGATCTTATCAATTAGTCGAAGAATGATAAGGAAGCACATCAGCCCAAGTTTTCAATACATCCGGGATCCACTAAAATGTATCGAGCTTTGAAGCGGTATTACCATTGGAAAGGTATGAAAACCGATGTTGCTAAGTGGGTGGTTGGTTGTCAGACTTGTAATCTGCTTAAAGCTAAACATCAGAATCCGGCTAGATTATTACAAAGCTAACCGATTCCCGAATGGAAGTGGGACATGATAACTATGGATTTTATCACGAGATTGTCAATGTGTGATAAAAAGATGCGATTTGGGTCGTTGTGGATCGGTTGACTAAGTCCGCACACTTTCTTGCAGTGAATAGGAAGGATAATGCGGAGAAACTCGCAAAATTATATGTGAAGGAGATAGTTCGGTTACATGGAGTTCCAGCAAGTATAGTGTCAGATCGTGACTCAAAGTTTACTTCAGCGTTTTGGAGAGCGCTACAAAAAAGGTTCAGAACAAAAGTCCACATGACTCATGTTCGGACAAGATAATGCTCAGACAGAAATGACAATGTTCGGACAAAGATAGATAAATCTTCGGACGGAAATGGATAAGGGTCGGAAAAAGTGAATAATGTCCGAAGAAGATAAGGAATCTTCGGTAGGATCGGATAAGGATCGGGTGGAATCAAAAATGCTCGAGGATTCTTGGGCCAACGTCGAGGATTCATGGGCCGACGTCGAGGATTCATGGGCCAACGTAGAGGAATGTTGGACCAATGTCGATGATTGATGGACTAAGTGTCACGATTGAGGCCCGATGGACCGGCCCAACCAAAGTTCGATGAATGGGTGGATTATTAGAGTAAATAATCGCGAAACCTAACTTATAAATTAACACATGATCGCCTCTAAACCCTAAACACACTTAAAAACTCCGAAAAAACCCTAAGTGCGATTCTGTCAAGTTTCTGCCGCCGATCTTCGAAGAACTGTGAGGAATTATCGTTCGTGATCGAAGATAGACGTAGTTTAGCGAGGATCTATTTTGGAATTCGAGTAAGTATCGATCTACTTTGTGTTTATCGATATTTTTGCTAAGTATCATCGAAGAAAACGATGATCTAATCGTTGTTGAATGTTTAGGACGAGGTATCGCGCCAGACTCTGGTGTTTTGTCGAGGGGCTTACGTTCGGCATCGAGGATCTGAGAGGGATTTTCGAGTTTACGAGTAAGTATCGACATAACTTAGTGTTTTATCGATATTTTGTTAAGGATCATCAAGGGAAAGTTGATCTGATCGATGATGTTTGTTTATTGTGAGAGTTTGAAGGTTTTTGTCAAAAGGAATAGTAGATCTGTCAAGGGAAACCGTAAATCCGTCGAGGGAATAGTAGATCTGTCGAGGGAAACAACAGATTCATCGAAAGAAATTGTAGATCTGCGTAGATATGTGTAAGTGATCGAGGATTAAGCATCAAGAGGTGTCAGAAAACCTAAGTCTGTGAATCCGAGCTGAGTGTGTGACTGTGGCTAAGTTTAGATGTCGTTTCTTGCATGATTTTCTATGTCTTCAATATTGCGAATGTTGCTTGTCATGTGTGAATGTTTATGGCGATATATTGAGAATGTTAAGTGATTGTTCTATGTGAACTATTGCTAAGTGAATGTTAAAAATGTCATGACTTGCATTATAGACTTAGGAATTGATTGTTTGATGCGGATCTATGACTAAAAGCCTTGTGAGTGTGTGACTGTGACTAAGTCTAGATGTCGTTTCTTGCATGATTTTTCTATGTTTTTAATATTGCGAATGTTGCTTGTCATGTGTGAATGTTTATGGCGCCATATTGAGAATGTTAAGTGATTGTTCTATGTGAACTATTGCTAAGTGAATGTTAAGAATGTCATGACTTGCATTATAGACTTAGGAATTAATTGTTTGATGCGGATCTATGACTAAAAGTCTAGTGAGACGGGACGATCGTTCCACTAACCAAATTCGTTTGCTTACGCATCCTATTTGGATGCAGGAAAAGAAAGTAATGTCAATGTTACGTATTGTGGCTAACCAGCTCGTAGAGACTAAGGTAAGAAAGGTAAGGATGGTGGATGTGGGTAGTTTTTATGTTCGTTGAATTTATGTTGGTCTAGTGTTAAACAATGTAATAGATTATTGGTGAACTTATCATTGTTCTAGAACCTCTATTATGAACCTAATAAATTCAGTTTATACATGTTTTCGATTTGTCTAATTGAACAAACGCTAAGAATGTGAAGTAAAGTTGAAAAACGTTGAAAAACACCTAAGTAAAAAATTGAAAAAAATGATTTAGGATGATTTACGACCCAATGTTTTAGTAAAAGTGATGTGAAGTTACCAGAATAACTAAGTTTTTTTTGGCAATATTAAAAAAGTTTCGCAATTAAGATTTTTAGTCAAAAAAACATAGTATATATTTGGAACGCATAAGAGAGATAAGAACCAATAAACAATAAAGAAGATTAAGAAACGTCATTCTATGTTGACAATGTAAGATAGACATAACTTCAACTTTCCACATGTAACAACATAGTAGATATGTTTGGAATCAATATTGCAATTTAAAAGAAAAGCTTTCCAAAAGTTGATCAAAACTAAAAGAAAAGCCTACCAAAAATGTTAACAGAACACTGTACAAAAAGCTTTAAAATGAAGAAGAGGTAAAAGGCAAACGAAAAAAATAAGAAGAATCAAGAAACAAAGCTACTAAAGTCACCTTCGCATATAGAGATGGGACGTAAGCAAAAGGTCTCCTATGACTTAGACGAAGCTCAAACTAGTCTTCATATTCGGTCTCTTCATCGTCATCCTCCTCATTGTTTTCACCAAACCTCCAGCCATCATCCACAGTCTCTCTATCTTCCTCTGTCTCCTCGCTATCTTCTTCTTCTTCTCTTTCTACTTCTTCAAAAGTTTCTTTTGCTTGCCATGGTTTATTTGCAATCCTCAATTTGGCCGGCGAAAAGGTTGAGCCTTTCTTTGCAGCTTTGGCTGGTGGTGTCCTCATGTTTGGCTTAGTTCTGCTCTGTTGTTTATGTGTCTGGCTTTTCCCGTTACTAGCGTGCTTCCTGTAAACATCTTGGTCACTCCCGTTATCGATATCATTCCTGTCACTGCCGTTGTGCTTGTTCAGTGTGGGGTTCTCCGCGTTCTCTTCTGGTAAATGCCCTGGATGCTCTCTCTTCAAGTGGAGCTTAAGCTTGTACTCATGTATGTAAGCTTTCTCACACCCTTCGTAAGGACATGCGTATGGTCGATCCGAAGACATGCCATAAACTGCTGCAGGTGTTTTGACAGTCTTTGATACTTTTTCTGCGGGTGGAGTATATTTGGGCGTTTCTCCAGCACCATTCTGTTAAACCACATGTGAAATTGAGGAAGATAAGGGTATATAAGGGTCTAACCATGAAAGAACCAATGCATTTTTCTACCTATGAGTTGTCACAGTGCAATTTAAGTATTAACAGTGAATACTTCTGACACTAGAATCATTGAATCTTAAGAACTGTTAGATTCTACAACTTTCAACCTATTAATACAGTGTGGATACTGTAAGACGGTTGTAGAAAGTTAGCATCGAGTGAGATTACTGAACCCTTAACAATAGTAGTTACGCCCACCTCTAGCAAAGAAAAACTACACACAAGCGTAAAAAATAAAGACACACAGGTTTCCAAGGAAATAAGATTAGAGTCACAAAGCAACACAATTTCCCCTGAACTCTGATAGACCCTGACTAAGGAGCTCTATCTTAACACAAGAAAAAAATGTATTTCATGACAATATATTGAACTAGTAGTAATACCTTTTCATGGTAGGCAGCAACATGGTTCTTTAGCTTGTATTCATGAGCGTATCTCTTTCCACACCCACTGTATGGACAGATGTGATAATTTTCTTGTGAATGAGTCTTCATGTGAGATCTGAGGTTAAAATCCAAGGAGAATGCCTGCATCCATCATCTACGGAAAGTAAGTGTACATCATTCTATAACACGTAACACAGTCCCTTGCCTAATTGCATATCATAAACCAATAAACTAGGCTAGTGAGAGTGATAGAATCTACCACCTTTCCACAGCCTTCATAAGTACATACAAAAGCCCTCTCTCCAGTATGAATAAGATAATGTCTCTTCAACTTTGAACTATCCAGAAATTTCTGTTCCAGAAAACAACATAAGATGGATTGATGTATCATCAAACTGAATGTTTAAGCAGGTGACAAAGCCAACTAAAAGAGGTTATTATTATACCTTTCCACATCCTGCGTAATCGCAGACATATTGCCTTTCTCCATGGATATGGGAATGCTTTCTCAATGCACTAACATCAAAGAAAGTCTTCCCACATCCATCGTAACTGCAGAGAAACAAAATCTCTGTAGTTGGTTCCGGCTCAGGCTCTGGAACATCTGGCTCTTTCTCTTTTTCTTTAAGTTTCTTCAAAGTGTCCTCTGTACCAACAACACAAACATAACATAATGATACAATTACATCAAAACCATGAAAATTTGATCAAATATCATAATTCAATTAATCTCACCTGTAACCCATTTGTGAAGATAACACTTCCCACCTGTAGCAACAATATCTTGTGGTACCCTAAACAAAGTATAACCATTAAAAAGCCGTAATCTAACAGACCCTCCTTCATAGCGCATAAGTCTCTAAGAATTGAAAAGTGACGGGATCAGAAAATTACCACTCTTTGATCCACTTTACAGCAGGAGCTTTGGATTTAAGGATGGGACGCCTCTCGAAAGGATTTTGATATGGATAATTGTGATGCTCCATTGTTTTCTCTACAGAAAAGTGTTATCTTTTTTTGAGTACGATGAATTTCGAATTTGGGGAAGATGATTAGGGTTCAGGGAAAAGAACGATAGAGAGGAGAGGAGAGGAGAGAGACCTTAAGCAATGCTTTGATAATGGAGTCCCGGTTCGATTGCTACTGTGTTTATGCCGGTTCGTGGACCGGATTGAGAACCGCTATCTCTATTAGTCTCATTCTTGGTTTGCCCGTTTTGTCTCGACCAGTTTACGTTATGTTTACCGGTTTATACGAAGCAAATGGGCTTTATAAAAGTCTAAGAAGGCGTCAAAATGAGTTTTCCTTTATATCCAGTTCCGGACATGTGTTTGGATCGATGGCAAAAATGCCACAAACCGAAGAAAATGTTAAGGAATGCGAATTTTATAAAAAAAACTAGGTAAATATCTCTACTATGCTGGAGTTTTGATCAAATTATTTATTTCGTATTTACTGATTTAATATTTTATTTTAATAACAAAAATAATTTTTTTTGTTTTAGATAAAAAAATACTTAAAAAATAAATATCGTATGGGATATTGTTAGGAGTATGAAACTATATATATAATGTGCAGTTTCTAACGTTTTAATTCCATGCTTTGACATAATATCAATTTTCAAAACGATGTCCTAGGATATTCTGAGAACATAATCAGATTCAAACAAGTCAAAAACAATAGCCACCGAATAACCAAAATATTTTTACTTCACACAATAAATAAATTTAAAAAAAAAGTCGAATAAGTAGTAATGATACCGCTGTAGAAGTTAAGTAGATAAAATAGATGAGAAACTATATCCTAACACTTATGACTAGGGGTGTCATAATGGGTCAAAGTTAATGGGTCGACCCAACCCAATCTGACCCATAAACTCTAATGGATTAATAATAATGAGTTAAATGGGTTAATGGATTAAATGGATTGATGGGTCAAATGGGTTGGGTTAAAATGGGTTGGGTTGAAATGGGTTAATGGGTCAAATTGTATTATCCATTACCCAATAAATTTTTTATAAATATTTTATCAACATCTTCAAACATATAAAGTATGTATTCGCATTTTTGGCGGGAAAATTAAATTTTTTGCGAGAAATTGCGGATTCGAGTTTTTGGCCGAAAAATTATGAAATCTCTATTTTGACGGAAAATTGTGGACTCGTATTTTTGGCATGAAAATTAAAAAAAAAACATGTTTTGACGGGAAAATTGTGAATCCGCACTTTTGGCGGAAAATTATGGATTCACGTTTTTGGCGAGAAAATTATGCTTCTGTGTCTATCTTTATCGTAGTTATGATCTCTTTGCATGCCTTTGCTTCTCTCTCTTCCATCTTTATCAATACATGCCATAGTCATATAATTTGTGAACAACCACATTGGATCATGACTTTTTTGGGGGGGGGGGGGGAAGCAGCAATAAACATCTTTCCATCTATGTTATCTTCCTGTTTATAGGCAGTTAAAAGAAGAAAAGTCTAACAAGGAACAACATTGTTTATGTTGGAACTTCAATTTGAGACAAGTGGCTCCGGCCAACTTTCTGTTAACTTTTCCGGTAAGGTCCGTCACCGGAATTTCCGGGTCTTGAAGTCTTTGGATTTCTTGTAATGAGCACTATAAGATAGTGTAGTTACATGTAAAAATTGAAGTAAACTTGAATGAGAAATTCCAAAGTGGTTAGCTTGAAGAGCTTATAAGAACTTATAATATAAAGTCCCACATTGGATAGATGGAAAATTTTCCTCTTGTATATATAATGCTACACTTATGAGAGTGTTCATTATCTATATGGGAAGTGGAGATTATGTTGTAGGAGTTGGAGGGCATTATGCAAAAACACACACGCGCGCGCGCCGCCGCCGTCGTCGGGCTCGGGTCTTGGGACTTGGGACTTGGTGAATGTGGGCTTTTAGGCCCACAAATATTGTTCTTTTTGGTAAAAAACTTTATGCCACTTTTGCTTAAAACTTTTTGGCTCATTTAAAATTTGTTTGCATAATGAAATCATAAAATGTCAACGGTTAAAAGGATGAGATCGAGTCTCACCCACGATCGAGATTCTCGCTAACTGGCCGACTCTTGCGCCCACTAGCCAAGTCTTCTGCGCCTTATCTGATCGCTCCAACCTCGCTTGATTCCCGTGCACGAGCCGGATCTTGCGTACCACTCTCCATCGTCTCGAATCTTTTAAAAAGACGACGCCTCTCTCTCATTGATCTATCGTTCTAAAAAACGAAAAAATTCCAAAACTTTCTCCCTCCCTTTCTTCTACAAAAACGTAAGTGTCTCAAGAGTATATCTGATATGCTCAAATATAATACCCTAAAGTATCTAAGTAGTAGCTGTAGTATTTTAGGGGTCGAACCACAAAGACTCAAGATTTGCACTCAATAGATTCCAGGATGCGAATTAAGCTAAGTAAAATAAATGTAATTAAAATAGCAAAACAAATAAAATCAAGTATTAAGATCAGTGAGGAAAAAGCTAGGCCTAGGGGAATTCTTAGGTAAATTTGGATTATCAATCAAATAAAATGTCAAGAATAAAAATAAGAACCGTTCTTGAACTTGAAACACAGATGTAAAGTAAACCAACTGTCGTTGCGAAGACTATCTATGTCTAAACCTAGAATTCCAAATTCCTTTGCAAATTCTATAAATTCAAACAAGCATTAACGATCAAGTTCAATTGTTCACAAAATCCTAAACCAAATTTCTTTGCGAATAGGTCTTTTACTCACCAAACACTAGTTCAGGAAATCAATCACACTTTCGGTGCCGAACGTGTAAAACAACCTAATATCATATTCTTGTTCGCGACGCTAGAAATAAGCATTAATACCAAGTCTAGGCGAAGAACTCTTTAGAATTTTCCTAACAATTTATCCAATTTAACAATCCATCAAATACCTTTGAACAATCCTAGACCTAACAGGGAATCTACTCAGACATGTTGAATGAACAAACATCATGAATAAATAAGATATCATAAAGTAAAATAGAGTAAGAAATAAAAAGAGGGTCCAAAGTTCTCTCCCAAAACTCAATTGCAAGAATACTGATGGAAGACTCCCTAAGATTCGAACTCTAAAAGTCTGGGCTGTGCGGAAATGGAACGTTCAATGGAGATGGAGTAGTGGAATAAGCTTGACTCGAGTGTGTAGCTCGATTAGGAGCTCGAGTCTGATCAGAAACGGATGAAACAGATGGTTTTGGTCTGACTCGAGTGTATAGCTCGAGTGGGTGCTCGAGCCAGAACGAAAGCAGACGACAGAAACGGACAGATTTTTGGCTTGGCTCGAGTGTTCTGCTCGAGTAGGGCTCGAGTCTGATCTTGGATGATTGAAAACGGACGGATAAGCCTTGCAAGCCGTAGCTTCAAGGGTTGTGGAATGAAGGGACACACAAAGGAGATGGAAAGCCTTCGGTTTTACCCAGTTGGACCTCTTAAGAGAATCACACTCAAAGAAGAACAACACTCTGGAATCACTCCAGAAGTGATGAAGAGAGACAGTCTCAACACCAACAAAGTTAAAACGAATTTAGATAAAAGATGGTTGTTTTTCACAATGAGAAAGGTTAAGAGTGTTTAAATAGAAGCAACAAAGAAAATCCTAGAAATGACATGGGCTGACGAAAATGACATATTGTAATGGCCTGGCTTCTTTGAATGGTGCTGAGGTAATGGGCTTAAAATGTTTAGTAACCAATCCAACTCATTAAAAACTTCATGGAAACCAATAGCTAAAAAGACGGATTGAAACGACATACAAGTTTTATTCCCTGTCACAATAGAAGGCAAATAATCCATTGATAGGGAAAAAGTAGCGCCGGATTGATCACTAAGCCCATATCCTTCAAGGACTTGCGATCACAACCAGACATGGAGCAACAACTCCTTTTTCCATTTGATTAGAACTTTTGAGTGAGTCTGAATCCTTCTAAGATTCCTCCAATGCTTTCCTTCAGTTGTTTGCTCCTTGATCTGTCATGGACCACTTGGTGCAGCTAAAGCATCCTCAGCTACAAGTTCCTCCTCAGCTACAAGTTGTCCGGTTCATACTCTCTTAGTGGTTCTACCTCCATGTTGTGAATGTCTTCCATGATCACATCATCCCCTCCTCTTGAAAAGGATTTGTCCTCAAATCTAGAATCTGCAAGAAAAGGAGCTAAGTCAGAAACATTGAAGCTATCACTTATATTGTACTTACCTTGGAGATCAAGCTTGTAGGCATTGTCGCTGATCTTCTCTGTGATTTGAAAGGGACCATCAACTCTGGCATCAGTTTGGACTTCCTTTGCTCTGGAAATCGTTCCTTCCTCAAGTGCACCCACACAAGGTCTCCTTCTTCAAAAGGCATCTGGCGTCTACCCTTGTTGGCATACTTAGCATATTGCCTTGTCTTCTCTTCTATATTGGCTTTGGCTTTCTCGTGGATCTGTTTAACAAGGTCAGCTTTCTGTTCCCATCTAAGGTTATCCTTTCACTTTCCTCACAGGTAAAGGGGTAGATCCAAAGGTGATAAAGGATTAAAGCCATAGACAATCTGAATGGAGAGAACTTAGAAGCATAATGCAATGCATGATTATATGAAAATTCAATGTGTGGCAAGCATTCTTCCCAAGTTCTAAGATTTTTTTTAATCAAACAATGCAGAAGTGTGATATGATCCTGAGCAACAACAAAGAAGGAGAGTTGAACCTGACCAAAACATGAAGCCAATGGAGGATTTTTGGCAACCAAGAGAGCTAAGTTTCAAAGGATCAAAGAAGGCATTGGCGTGACACAATCCAAGAGTATCAACAAATGGATTAAGTGTTGTATGGGTACTCTTTTTCCCTGTCCATGTTTTTATCCCAATGGGTTTTTCATGGATAGGTTTTTTAATGAGCCTTATGCAACACTTCCCCATTGTCCATTTGTTGATCAACCATCAGCCCATAAAGCCCAACACAAGAAATTTCGACCAAGGCACTTCAAGGGGTCATTTTCAAAGTAAAAAGAAGCCTAAGAGACATTCAAACTTGTTTTAATTCCTAGTCTAAGTTGTTATTATCGAAACTGCCTTGGTTTTCACATTTCTCTCTTTATAAACTCATGTATGATCTTATGATCAAAGTATCTAGACTTTTAATCAAAAACCTTTTCTGAATCTCTAGATCTTGTTGATGAGTAATATTCAACAAAACTTTCGATTCTTTTGGTGAGTAATATCCTTGAAATCGATTGAGGAATATCAAGGGCCTTCCGCAACCCTTGTGAGACTGTTCGATCCACAACCTTTGAAGCAATCCATTGCTTGCAAAGCCTATCCAAAACCATACCCAAACCGTAGAGTGAGTCCTTGGAAGATCGTATCAAATGGTATCAGAGCACCACTCCACAATCTGGGTTATATCGTTCCATCTTTCACTTGTTCTTATTTCATTTTTTGTTTTTATGGTGTCTGTTTATCTTGTTGAGTCTTCACGAGTTATTTGAATATTTTGAGCATATAACCTGAATCAACCTGTTCTTAAGATCTGTTAGAACTAGGAAATCCAAGCAAAATCGTTTCCAAAAGTGTTTTAGGTTGCTAGTTTCTTTAATTTTCAAATCGGTATTTCAAGGGTCTAGAAAAATCGAATCTGTCTGTTCACTTGCTCGAATTTTCATAATTAATTGGTGATAGATAAAATTGTGAAATTAACTGTTTTGGAAACTAGGACGAGTCTAGTATTTGTTAAAATTGATTTCAGAATTTTTGAACGTGATTTGATATTTTATCCTGTTCGATCAAGTTAAACAGTCATTTCGGGTTCTAGTTGATTATTCTTGATTTATCCTTCAATCTTGCATACTCTCACTAGTTGTTTGATCTTTTGTGAGGTACAATATGTCAGACGAAGAGAGTGAAGCTGAGAATTCCCGGCCTAGAACGTGAACGTGAGTCCACTATGAACCAAAAAAGTCGACGACATCACTCAACTTCTACATGAGATGCGTGACCGTTATGACTGCTCTTGAAGTACGCACACCTAGAAGACAAAGAGAGACAACAAGAAATCAATACGGTCGATGGATTAGTCTGATCAGAGCGTTGGTCGAAGAAGTTACCACGCACCGGCAAGAAATCAAAGGAATCGGCCAAGGCTATACGATGCAAACGACAATCCGTTTTACGACCGTAGGAGCTCATCCGGCCAGGAGAATAAATGATAATGACTTAGGAGGATTGAAGCTACGAATTCCGCCGTTCTACGGAAAGAATGACCCGGACGCTTCCTCGAATGGGAAAAGAAAGTAGATATTGGTATTCGGATTGCCAAAACTTCTCCACACAAAAGAAAATGAGATTGGCTGCCTACTGAATTTTTTGACTATGCCATTGATTGGTGGGATCAGCTTGGACAAATCGTGAGGCGCAACCGAGAGAATCCCGTTGAGACGTGGGAAGAAATGATCTACCTAATGCGAAAGACGATTTGTTCCATCTCACTACAACCGAGAGCTTCACCAACGTTTGAGAGGACTATCTCAAGGGAATAGAGGAGTGGAAGACTACTTCCAAGAAATGGAAAAAACTAATGCTGAAGGGAAACGTAGATGAGACAAGTGACGCCACCATGGCATGGTTTCTAGCATGTATGAACCGCGAGCTTACAAGACCGTATGGAGATGCAAATCATATGCCACCATAGAGGAGATGTTACATAAGGCGATTATGGTGGAAAACAGAATTAAAAGAAGAAATGTCTCTTCTCGGCCTTCTCACGGTGCTGGATCTCACGGTTGCTGGATCAGATTTTCAAGCCACGACCGAGCCTAAAACAGTTCGCACCTATTCAAAGTTACAAAGGTTAAAAACGAAGCTTCAGCGTCTACGGCTCGTGATGTAGATGTTTCAAGTGTGCAAGGCAAATGACACTATGCGAAGGGAATGTCCGAACCAAGGATTATGGTTTAATGGACAATGGAGATATTCAAGAGAGGGAAGAAGCCATCTATGACGAATCCAAGGAGCATGAGGAAGTTTCTGAGATAGGAGAGCTCCTAGTAATTCAAAGAGCTTTGAACATGAATATCAAAAACCGACGAGCATGAGCAAAGGAAGAACTTGTTTCACTCTCGATGCCAAGTCCAAGGAAAGGTGTGTAGTCTTATCATAGACGGAGGAAGTTGCACCAACGTGGCAAGTGAAACAATAGTCAAGAGGCTTGATATGACCGTGAAGGAGCATCCAAAGCCTTATAGTCTTCAGTGGCTAAACAATGAGAGAGATGAAGGTGAAAAGCCAAGTTTCGTTCCTTATAACCATTGGCAAGTATCAAGACGAAGTGTTGTGTGACGTTCTACCTATGGAAGCACAAGTCATATTCTTTTGGGAAGACCGTGGCAATTTGATCGAAGAGTTCTTCATGACGGTTTCAACAATCGCTATTCGTTAACTACGACGGAAAGAAGATCACCTTGATACCAATGTCACCACACGAAATTTATCCAGATCAACTCTCTCTCTCAAGCACAAAGGTAAACAGGCTGTAAGTATAACTCCTAGCTCTTCTAAGGAAATAAGAAGTGCTTTTTGATTGATTTAAAGCAAACTCCCGCGAGTTCAACTGACCATGCACCGGAGCTTTCAAATCCGAGTACGAAACCTTTTCTTTGCAGATATCTAAGGCTGGGATCAAAGGAGAAGAACCAAAAGTAACCTCAGCCAAAGCTAGATCGATTCACAACTTCTGGCTCCGGCAAGAAAGAATTTAACCAATCGATTTCTCAACAAATTGATCAATCCTCTTATAAGCATGTGAACTACTTGGTTCGATTGAGAGAGGAGTTGGACCAACAGTTTATCTCCAGCGTCTAATCATTTTCACCGCGCAATATGGACCTTTAGAAGAGATTGATTCAAGACAAAAATCAGTTAGCACACCACAAGTCTCAACTTGCTTTGACAACTCACACCTACCGCCGAGAAAAGATTGTTGAACAAAAGACACGACCAAATGATTCAAATCACTGATAGGTCAGGTAAGTCTCTAGACTACCTAATAACAATTTTAAGACTAACAAACGTGGTGTTTTTGTTGTTTGAAACACACAGATTTTAAGTTGGCTCATAACTTGCAAACCGGATCCAGAGAAAAACCAAAATTCCACGAAGAAATGTGGTAGATGAGTAAGATAGCTATGTCGTTCTGCCTTTGTGAACTCTAGAAAAACTTTGCACCACCTCCCAATATCAGCACAGACCAACTCCAACATCTTCAAACCCAGCTCACAAGGTAAGTACATTCTGATTTTAAACTTCAATGATCCTAACTTAGTTTTTTTCCTTGCAGATTTTTCGGATTTGAGGTCAAATCCTTTTTCAACTGGGGGAGGATGATATGATCCTGAGCAACAACAAGGAAGGAGAGCTTGAAACCTTGACAAAAACATGAAGCCAATGGAGGATTTTTGGCAACCAAGAGAGCTAAGTTTCAAAGGATCAAAGAAGGCATTGGCCGTGACACAATCCAAGAGTATCAACAAATGGATTAAGTGTTGTAATGGTACTCTTTTTTCCCTTTCCATGTTTTTATCCCAATGGGTTTGTTCATGGGTAGTTTTAATGAGGGCTTATGCAACACTTCCCCATTTGTCCATTTGTTGATCAACCATCCAGCCCATGGAAGCCCAACATAAAAAATTCGACCAAGGCACTTTAAGGGGTCATTTTCAAAGTAAAAGAAGCCTAAGAGACATTCAAACTTGTTTTAATTCCAAGTCTAAGTTGTTATTTTCGAAACTGCCTTGTTTTTCACATTTCTCTCTTTATAAACTCATGTATGATCTTTATGATCAAGTATCTAGACTTTTAATCAAAAACCTTTTCTGAATCTCTAGATCTTGTTGATGATAATATTCAACAAAACTTTCGATTCTTTTGGTGAGTAATATTCCTGAGAATCGATTGAGGAATATCAAGGGCCTTCCGCAACCCTTGTGAGACCGTTCGATCCACAACCTTGAAGTAATCCATTGCTTGCAAAGCCTATCCAAAACCATACCCAAACCGTAGAGTGAGTTCCTTTGGGAAGATCGTATCAAAGTGTTCTAAAGTTCTATTAGTCACTTCTGTCTGACCATCAGTCTGCGGGTGGCATGTAGTAGAATACAACAATTTTAGTGCCTAGCTTAGACCACAATGTTTTCCAGAAATAACTAAGAAAATTAGTATCACGGAGTGAAGCACCTGGTATGAAATCGATTTGGTATTCTATGCCTCTTATTGGTGGCAACTCCTTGAGGATTATCTTCTGGAAAGACATCCACATACACCTGTAATAAAGAATTTCATTTCACTTCGGCGCAGTACCGGTGCAAGGTTTAGATAGAGTGATAAGAGGCCTCTTTAAACACAAAACAAAAGCATTGGTTGTTAGGTTAAGAGCTTCCTTTTACCTCTCTTACCTTAGCGAAGAAATATGATTGACTTCTATTGTTTTGTTCTCTGTTGCTGCCGCTTTAGGCTAACTGATCATCATGAACTTCCTTGCGTGTCAAGGAACCAGAGTGGTTTTTGCGCCATTGAACCCAAGGAGCAATGTCGCGGTTTGGTGTAAGCATCGTGTATGACCTTGCGATCAGATTGCCAAAGGTCGTCCAAGCAGAATGTGACCAGACTCCCGTTGGTAGCACATCGCATAAGACCTTATCCTCATACTGTCCAATAGAGAGGGGAACAAGCACTTGAATATTCACTGTCATTTAACCATCTTCATTAAGCCACTGCATCTATATATGGTTTTGGGTGCTTCTCCACTGGTAATCCCAACTTCTTAACCATGGTTTCACTAGCAACATTAGTACAGCTTCCACCAATCGATGATTAGGACTGCAAACTTTTCCCTGAACAAACACCTTATATGAAACAAGTTTTCCCTCTGTTCTTGTTCTTCTCCTTTGGTGCAACCTTAAAGATCTTCTGGTTACTAATAGTTCTCCACGCAGCAGGGAACTCTTCATGTTCAGACAATGATTCATTAACTGGTTCTTCCACCAGCATATTCTACTTCACCATTTTCCAACATGATCATAACCTTTTTGTTGATGCATTCCTTGGCATAGTGACCTTTACCTTGGCATTTGTAACATGTGATATCACGAGATCTCTGGTAGCTTCTGGTTTGGGGTGAACGGTGTATCTCTGGAGTTAGAAGCTAAGGGTTTGCTTTCCTTCACGTTGAAAGGGTATATTCCTTTCTTCTCTTGGGTATCCTGCTTTTGCAGCAACGGTCCATTCCCATAAGCTGGTTTTAGGATGTGCTGGATCCTGTTCCATAGCTTGATTTAGTACTGGTTTTCCTCTTAACTTGCTGTTCAACCAGAATGGCTTTGTGTAGCATCTCTTCCAGCTCAACATAGTGCTGCATCTCTAACACGGTCTTGGATTTCTCTTTCAGACCTCCCATGAATCTAGACATTGGTTGCTTCTCTGTCCTCAAATATGTCAGCTCTAATCAGGAGGGTTTCCATTTCTTAATAGTACTCTTCAACAGAAACGAGTCCCTTGATGGAATCTGCGTAGCTTCTGATGTAGCTCCCTGTGGTAGTGGCTGGGGACAAACCGCTTTTCTCATGATGGACTTCATTTCAGCCCAAGTCCTCTACAGGATACTCACCATTGCGTCTCCTTGAAGTTACCAGCTGATCCCACCAAACAAGAGCGTAGTCACATAATTCAGTAGCCTGCTACTCTTACTCGGTTTATCTCAGTGTAGTGCTGACAGTGAAGACAAGTTCAATTTCTTTTCCCATTCCTAAGTATGCATCAGGATCATTCTTTCCATGGAATGGTGGAATTCTGAGTTTGAGACCCTCCTAAGCTGTCTCTTTGATCTCTGCCTTCCCTCTCACGTCTGTTTCTCTGCGACTTCTCTGAGAGGAATGACTGTCTTGACTATAATATTCTGCTGCTCTTTCATCTCTAGGTTGTCTTGCAAGTCTCTCCTTGGATGTCTACATTGTTTCCTTTCTACCCGGGCTTGTCTTGGCTGTATCACTTCATCAAATCGTTGTGTTAAGAGCTTCAACCTCTCCAACGAAAAGTTCTAGTCAGTTCTGCGATCATAGCCTCAATTCGTTAAAAGTGTTGGCTCCATTTTGTGGCCTGTGATTTCGGTCTTACATTCACTCTGAACAGACATAGTTACCTGAGAAGAATAGAACAAACAACTCACCAGTAACTTAGTTTCTAAAAGGAATCGAATTCAAAATAATTTTAGGCATAAGCAGATTTTGTTGCAGACAACAGAAGATAAACAGAGACACATATTCTCAAGTGCAATCCTAAGAACAAATTCTAGAATAGCAAAATTCAAAAATAAGGCAGATCTGAAGTGTAGAGTTGAGAACAATTTAACCCAGAGTATTAGAGCTTGCTCTGATACCACTTGATGGAAGACCTCCTAAGATTCGAACTCTAAAAGTCTGGATTGTGCGGAAATGGAACGTTCAATGGAGAATGGAGTAGGATGGGAATAGGCTTGACTCGAGTTTGTAGCTCGATTAGGAGCTCGAGTCCTGATTCAGAAACGGATGAAACGGATGGTTTTGGTCTTGACTCGAGTGTATTAGCTCGAGTGGCGTGCTCGAGCCAGAACTGAGAGCAGACGAACGGACAGATTTTGGCTTGGCTCGAGTGTTCTGCTCGAGTAGGGACTCGAGTCTGATCTTGGACGGTTGAAAACGGAACGGATAAGCCTTGCAAGCCGTAGCTTCAAGGGTTGTGGAAATGCAAGGGACACCAAAGGAGATGGAAAGCCTTCGGTTTACCCAGTTGGACCTCTAAGAGAATCACACTCAAAAGAAGAACAACACTCTGGAATCACTACAGAATTGATGAAAGAGAACTAGTCTCAACCACCAACAAAGTAAAAACGAATTTAGATAAAAGATGGTTGTTTTTCACAATGAAAGGTTAAGAGTGTTTTTAAATAGAACAACAAAGAAAACCCTAGAGAAATGACATGGGCCTGGTACGAAAATGACATATTTGTAATGGCCTGGGCTTCTTTGAAATGGTGCTGACGGTAATGGCTTTAACATGTTTAGTTATCCAATCCAACCTCATTAAAAAACCTATCATGGAAAACCCAATGGGACAAAACCATGATAGGGAAAAAGAGCGCCGGATCACAAGCCCATTATCCTTCAAGGACTTGGATCACAACCAGAATGGATGCAACCTCCTTTTCCATTTGAGTTAGATACTTGTGAGTGAGTCTGAATCCTTCTAAGTATTCCTCCAATGCTTCTCTTCAGTTGTTTGCTCCTTGATCTGGTCATGGGACCACTTGTGGCAGGCTACCAAGCATCCTCAGCTACAAGTTCCTCCTCAGCTTTACAAGCTGCTTCCGGTTTCATACTCTCTTAGTGGTTCTAGCTCCACTATTGTGTGAATTGTTCTTCCATGATCAACATTCTAGATACCCATTCTCCAAGAATCAAATGAATAAATCTCGGGAGCTGAAAAAACCTAGTTTTATATCTAAAACATGATTTGGAGTTCATTTGGGAAAATATGGAAACGCTTGTTGTTTTTCCTTCGGATGTCTTCTGAAGAACTGCCGCGTTTTCTGACTTTTTTGTATCGATCCAAAGATACCGTGATAGTTGTATGAGTCGATATACTGAGAACTTTAAATCTTGTTTCTTCCAGATGATGGTGTTTTCGGATCATACTGAGGTTTCCAATTTCTCCGAACTGCTTCAGCTCCAATTATGCTTTCAAAACGGCTCCAAATTCCAAATTTTAAGCCTCCAAATGTGCCCTACATCTGAAAAACTCTAAAAAACTATAAAAAAGACTCAGTAAAGGACTGTATATCATGGGTTGAAAATGGGTAAAAGACCATTAAGTATAGTCAAGCTCCCCCAGACTTAGTCTTGTGCTTTACCCTCAAGCAATAAAGCGAGAAAATCCAATACAGAGAAAGAGTTTTGTAAAAACAGTGGAGACTCACCTTTTTGAGACATTGTAATGACCCCTCTTTCTCAAGCCTCCACAAACATCACACCTAAACAGGTTTTTCGGATCTGGAACCGCCATGACCTTCTCCGATAAGAGACAATTGACAGCTTACCACATATCCACACATTATTCTCGCTAGCGTCAATCATACTAAATTCCTTCATTGCACCGATTCATTTACTGTTGCTGATGTATCAGAACCTATCTAGATTCTTCCTCATGCAATCGTGCAAAGGACTACCACCCAAGTTTCATTACCTATTGAATATTGATTTTCCATCTCCCCCAGAACTTATCTCTTATTTTATGCTTAATAAATTTGTATTAAGCTTTGACATATATCAATTCAAGTTTTGAGACGCGAGTATTGATGGTGATTCATCCAAATCCCCGTCTTCTAAATCTCTTGCAAAAGCTATCAAAGGTCTAGTGCGAATAACGGGTTCTATTGGGGGCCTGCTCGGAAATGTTTCCATACTCCTCGCTTCGACCTTTGTGTGATTCATTCCTATCCAAGTAGAAAAAAAATAGGATCAGCGCAGAAAGTGTTCCTTAGCCTCTAGCTCGGCGGAAATCATTTTACTTTATGCATCAATGTGTGTCAAGGGAGAGGTATACCTTAATTTTCAAACACATGGGTTCCTTTGTCAGATATGAATGATGAATCAAGTTCAGTGAATACCATCCTCAGGAGTGAAGTGCAAAATTGGGCTCAGGATTTAGAAGAAATTTGCTGGAGACATGGGTGTTTCCTAGTCAACTGGTTAGTCTTTAGATTTTTCATTAGTCGATCTTAGAGCTGATTCTGTGACAATGGTTACTTAAAAACAAAGTCAGAACAATGAAATCAAGCAAAAGTTCATAATCTCCAACAGGTTTTGACTCAATAAAACAAAATTTGACTCAAAAATAACTGACTCTAAGAAAAACAAACACAACGTCAGTAACCATCTCCCCCAGACTTAAAACAACATTGTCCCCAGTGTTATCTAGCCTAGAGGAAGCAAAAGAAAACATAAGAACAGAATGGCGGAAAAGTGGCTGGAAGGTACCGTGGGAATGGGTGGGTATCGATCGATATGATAACCGGTATCGACCGATACCTGGTGAGTATCGACCGATGCTAGTAATGTATCGATCGATACTAAGGTCCTTTTTCCGTAAGACTGTAACTAAAAACCGTGTCCAGGGAAGCCAAATGTTATATGAAAAACTGTTAGATCACTACAGCACGGGTTAGAAGCAACAAAATCATAAGATAGCCATAAGTTCAATGAAAACTGACAATGAGATAGACAAGTTCAAAAAGAAAGACAAACACAATAAAAGAAAAGGGAAAAAGCGTGAAACCCAGGAAACAGGGACTAGTCGTCAGAGTCGTCAGAGTCTGAGACAGCATAGCGGGATGAAGGGCTGGGTGTGGAGTAGTGGGCATCAGTAGATGACATGCAGCGGCAGCGAGAGACAGCGGCCCATATGCTCTGTAAGCTCTCCACAACGTACCTCTGAAAAGTAGCGGTCTCCATCGGCAGATCCGGTGGTAGAGGAAATGAGAGAGCAGGAGCAGATGTTTGGTGGCGCTGTGAACGACGGGGCTGACTTCCAGCAAAGTCAGCTGCGGGTGCTGCATCAGCAACGACAAGAGTGGATGGGAGACGGGGTGGAGCGCGGACACGCATGGCCGGAGCAACCAAAAGCAAATTGGGATCTGGATCGAAATGCAGCTGAGATGGGTCATCGCCGATGCGGTTCAGAGTTTTGTTTGGGAGCTTCACAAAGAGCTCTCCGTCTGTCGTGGGGAGACACCAGCGGCGAGTTGGCTTCATCCAACGCATGTGCTGCTCATCCATGAGGGAGCGAGCTGTGACGATCGAGCACTCGGAGGTGGAGATGCCAAAGTGCATGAAGATAGGAGTGAGGAGGCTGCCGACCAACTCGGTCTTCCGCGCAGTGGCGTAGTTGCGATCGGAGAAGGGCTTGGTCTTTAGAGAGACCAAATGGTGCGCAAAGAGAGCGCCTATGTTGACAGCAAGGTTCAACTCGGGCCACTCATATCGATCCTCAGGGATGAGGTCGCCGACAGCCTTGTATAGTAAGATCAGCTCTGAAATCCTCAACTTGTTCGGCTCTATCTTGTAGAGTAGAGTGGTGCTCAAAATGCGGACGATGCAACGAAGAGTCGGATGGCGGATATCTATCTGCGTCGTAGTCTTGGAGTGGTATGCTCCAAGACCAATGTGTCACCAAAAGGCCTGCACATCATGAAACTGAGGAGGCAGAGCTACCTGCTAAAGATCGCGGTCGAAACTGTAGATGTCGCAGAGATCGGGGATTGGTAGCCTGTAGCGGATACCTCGAATCAAGAAAGTCAAAGTGCCTTCCAAAGCATTGCGATGAACCTCGTCTCTGTAGTAGACTCAACCTGCGGCGAGGAACTGGTGAACTAGGTCAGGGTAAAGGCCGTACTGCCGTGAGTACAGTGTCCCCAAACCAATCTTATCGAGCATGTCTGAAATTAAAGTTCCACGTCGATACCCAGACGGCGCATAGTGTGAGGATCAATGAAATGTGTAGGGACGATAACAACGCTCAGCCACTCGTTGTAGAACAAGGTATCGTAGTCATCCCACTCTTCGGCGATGGGCCTATAGATGCAGGCCTCGCTCTCGGTTTCCTCCTTAGGCAAACCTGCCCAATCACGCCTCGGGATAATTCGCTTCCCTTCCAACTTAGGCCAGTGATATGATCATGGCTGAGGAAGGAGCTAAAGAAACTATGGACAAGGAAGGACAACTAGAACCAGAACTTGAAGGAAACAAAGATGGAGCAAAGGAACCGAATGAAGCTGAGAAGACTAAGGAAGAAGGAGAAGATGCCTTGCACATTCCCCTCGGTCCAATCACTCGATCCAAGTCACTCAAGTTTAAGGACGCTTTCAGCAAACTCCTACACACCATTCCGGGCCAACTTGAGTATGCTTATCCAACTACTCTGGTTGTGATTCAAGCTACTTAAGTCTTCGTCAAGAGAGGTGTTATGGTTTGCACTCTTTTTCCCTCCTCTTAGTTTTGTCCCAATGGGTTTTCTAAGAGAGGTTTTTAA
>SMJT01000157.1:265263-305955 GCA_004349715.1 Crucihimalaya himalaica
CAGATTCGAAACCCGTTTGCTTATTTCTTACTTTGATGATCTATTCAATCATGTTGTTTGCTTCATTCTGATGTCTGAGTAAGATCCCTTTAGGTTTAGGGTTTTTTCATTAAGGATTTCATGGTTGTTAGATAGAGATGATCTGTTAGGCGTCATAATCAATAGTTCTTCACCATAGGTTGTCTCAAGGCTAGTTCTAGGTTGACGAATCTGGAATCTAGATTTTAGGATTGTGATTTAGTCACGAAAGTGAGATTGCATAATACCTGACAGAACCATAGGGTGAGCAAAATAATTTTCAGAAAGAAATTTGTTTAATTTATTTTTGAACATAATCAAACTTGCGACATTAAAGCTGGTTAAAGATCTTTAGGATTTTGCAAAGAAATTTGGAATTCCTAGGATTTAGACTTAGATAGTTTTCGCCAACGAAAGTTGGTTAATTATATCTTAGTGATTTGAGTTCTGGGCAGAACAGTGTTTTAACCTGAACCCTGTTGATTGATTTGGCTGCATTCCTTGATTTCCTGGAGAAATACCCTAGGCCTATATCTCTCCATTGATTTTACATCTTTTAATTTTGCCATATTTTTCTCTCGCTTGATGATTGGCTTGCGTAATTTTGATTCTTGAAATCTATTGCGTGATTCTCTGAGTCTTTGTGGTTCGACCCCTACTATACTGCAGCCACTGCTTTAGTATCCTTAGGGTATTATTTGAGCATATCAATGACCAATAGATTCTTATCAGTCTTTTATAAGTGTACGAAAAGACCTGCTATTTTATAAGGGTCGACGACCTATATCCAACACAAAGATGATCAATATAAGAACCAAACCACCCAAGTTTGACCCTCTGCCCAAAATTACAACATATCACCCAACTTACATCCTTTTTTCCACCCATTTTGCAAACTTACATCCTATTCCACATAATTCTGGGGATTAATCGGTCAACCGTTAAACGGCTTTCGAAATCAATAAACCAATTTACAAAACGATTTAATACCGATTAAAACCCTGATTAAAAACTAACCCGACCAACCCATATTCCCGATTCCGATTACTGATTTTGATTTCCGATTCCAATTCCGATTTCCGATTTCCGATTTCCGATTCAGATCCTGATTCGATTCCGATTAAAAACCACTAATCTTCCCGATTCCGATTTAACAACTGCTATCAAAATGAGCATGCTTTCTGGTTCTATCGAGCAATACAAAATGATTATGTCTGAAAATCTGAAAATCTAGTAAATGAATTCAATACAAAATGTTTGAAAATTTTGTGAAAATTACATTCATTCATAAAGTTGGAAACATGGTTCAGTAGAATACATAAGCTAAGTGGAACATCGCGTACATAAGCTTGATTAAGTAGAAGAAGCTTGAAAAAAACAGATACAGCAAAGCTTATTCTACAGACCAAAAAACAGACCCAACCACAGCCAAAAAACATACCAAATCCGATTAAATCCGATCACAGTCTACTAATCCGACAAAAAAAACAAACCAATCTACAAACCAAAAACCAGCTAAGGTTTCATTCTTAATATCAATCAACCTCATTGAGTTGACTGCATGTGAGAGTTCCCCTGTGAAGGTTCACATTGAGTTCCTTGTTGAGGCTTCAGTACCATATAAAAACAGACACATAGTACAAGGTAACTAACAAGCAAGCAAAAGGCCTAAACTAATGAAACACATAATAAGCAATTGCCTTACCTGACTTCCTCTTCCTATGTGTTCTTGGCATTGTGACCAGCCACACCACATAATCCCACAGTGCATCACCTTTCAACATCTTGGTTGCTTCTTCAAAGGGACTCATTCTTGCCTTCTTTCTTTGACCTTTTTTTGTCTTCTTTTTCCTTCCAGGTTGTGGAGTCTCAGGGGCAGGATGCCACAATCAACACCAGATCAGTAGCCAAAACTTTGCACCCCTTAATGGCAACAGACCCTCAGTTAGTTACTTTTCCATTTTGCTGTCCTAAAACCAGTGGCATACATAGCCTTCAGCTTAAGTTTTAACTTAAGGATCACACCATATGCATTGCTGACAAGGTATCCCTGTAACATCCCACTTCCTGCAGCTCTGCAACTCATCTGGTCCAAGCAAATCACGGTATGAACATCCAGACAAGATGCACTTGAAACATCCTGTTCGTGCTTTTATGAACCCTACACTCTGGAGCTTCGCATGTTCTGACTGCCAACGAAGGCTTCATGATATGCTCCAAAACTAATACCCTAAAAGTATCTAAGCATTCGCTATAGTATTTTAGGGGTCGAACCACAAAGACTCAAGATGGACACTCAATAGATTCAGAAATTAAGAACTAAGCTAAGCAAAAATAGATGAAATCAAGAATGACAAAAGCAAGTAAATCAAGGATATAAATCAATGGAGGAAAACGCTAGGCTTAGGGAAACTTGCAGGCAAATCAGAATTATCAAATCAAATCAATTGTCAGGAATGAAAAGCTTACTGCTTTCAAACTTGAAAACACAGATGTAAAGGTAAACCAAACTGTCGTTGCGAAAAACTATCTATGCCTAAACCTAGAATTCCAAATTCTTTTGCAAAATTCTATGAATTTAAAACAAGCACTTAAAGTTCAAGTTCAATTGTTTCACAAAATCCCTAAACAAATTCCTTTGCGAATAGCTTTTGCTCACAAACAACTAGATCAGGCAACATCAATCACCACTTTTCGTGGAGGCTAAAATCAGCATTAATCTCAAGTCTAAGTGAAAAGCTCATAGATTATTCCTAACAATCAATTCATATCTAACAATTCATCAAATACCCTTTAAGCAACCCTAATCCTAACAAGGGAATTTACTCAGACATGCAGAATGAAGCAAACAACATTGATGAAATAGATCATCAAAGTAAGAAAAAACAAAGGTTCAAAATCTTCTCTCCACCCGAACAGAGCTTCAGACTGTCTCCCTAAAGACCAAATTAAAAAATGCCATAGATATAAAGCGTCTAATGAAGCGTAGCCTAAACAGGTGGCTGAAACCCTATTTATAAGTCTAAAACACGTTCTGGCTTTCTTGTAAATAATAAATCTTCTGGGCCAATTGCAGACTCTTAAAACTTGTAAAAACGCGTGTTTCCCTTCCGGCAGTCGGAATCGATCTGATACCAGCTGGTTCGGTCGATACCAGACATTCTTTCGGTGTTTTGCCAGACTGGATTAGTCTTCACGAAACTGGCATAACTTTGAATCGCACGTTGGAATGCTTCAAACCACTTCCAAATGAAAGCTAATCCATTATCTATCTCGTGTCCAAATTTGAGCTCAATCCATCGGTGGTAACGTCTTCAACGAATGACACAAAGCTCCAGATAGCTCTTAAAAACTCCAATTAAGCTCCAAACAATGCTAAAACCTGAAAAGACTCTAAAAAGACTACGAAAACACTAGAAAGACTCGATAAAAAAGGACTTATATCATGGTCTAAAACGCGGTAAAAACCATGATATATATCAACTCCCCCAGACTTAACCTTTGCTTGCCCTCAAGCAAACAGGAAAAACCAAAACCAGGGAAAGAAGTTTGAAAACGCGGGAGACTCACTTGTTTTGAAACACTGCAATGATCCTTCTTCCTAATATCTTCTCAATTACTTACCAGTCCCAGATCTAACCACCATGTACTCTCCGTAGACCTTCGCAGCTTTCCCAGAACCCACACATAGTTATCACAACTTCATCCATAAAAACTATCATCGCCTGTTTCATCGCTGTAATCAATATCCAAGAACTTCCAGATTCTTTCCCAAACAATATCATGACAAAAGAATTACCCGAATTTTCACTCTTTTGTATTTGTTTCTCTCCCCCAGACTTATTTTTTGATCAGTTCTTCTCTTTTTTTTCTTTTAGCTTGCATATATACATTAAGGTCTTGAGACGCGATATTGATGGTGTTTTGCCACTGAATCCCCGGTTCTTTCCTCTCTGTGTTTCAAAGGTGTAGGCGAATAGTGGTATCACGCGCGAAATTTTTCCTAACCTCGCTTCCAACCTTTGTGTGATCATTCCTTCACAAGTAGAATAATGAGATCACTGGAAATTTTCCTAGCCTCTACTCAGAAGAAAATCATCTCATCTTTTATGCTTTTTTGTAATAACTTATAACAGGGGAGAGAAATACCATCACTTTAAACACATGGGTCTCTTTTGTCAGATATGAGTGAGGAATTCAAGTTCTAGAAACAACTAAACCACATCGATGAAGTTGCAAAAATCATGCTCAGGTTTCGATGAAATCCACTTGAAACATGTTGTTTTTCTAGTCAACTGGTCAGCCTTTGGATTTTTCATTAGTCGATCTGAAAACTGGTTCTGTAACTAATCGGACACTGAAGCAAATCAGCACAGAGATTCCAAAACAAGATCATAATCTCCAGGACAATTTTGACTCAAAATAAACAAAATTGACACAAAAACGACAACTCTAAAAAACGAACACGTTGTCAAGCAACTACCCTCCCCAGACTTAAACAACACTGTCCCCAGTGTTATCTAGCCTAGAGTTGTAAAAGAAATCAGAAGAACCGAGAGGAATAGTGAAAAACAAACGAGAAGATACCTTGTGCGCAGGGTATCGACCGATACCATTGCTGGTGTCGATCGCATACATCGGATTCATGAGTCGATGAATTCCCTTTTCCTACTTGGTGTCGATCGCATAACAATGGGGTATCGATCACGGTGCTGATCATCTGAACGTGAAACATGAAAAATCAAAAACAAAACCGAAAAGAAAAGTAATAGAAAATGTACCAGTGGGTTGCCATCCCACTAAGCGCTTGTTTAAAGTCATTAGCTTGACGGTGGCGGGACTCAAGTGTCGGGTGGCTCGTCAGAAGGATGTTGAGAACTTAATTCCCAGGGCAAGTCTTACAACCAACATCACCCGGCTTCAGAGTTCTGCTCAACATCCTCTCGACAACAATCTTCCCTTCTCTTTCAGCTCTGAAGTAAGAGTACTCTAACCTTAGAGAATGATTTCGACGGTTCCTTGCACTTTACCCTTATACTCGACCGAATCGCCGGTACATCTCTATGAGAGTGAGAGTGACATGGGTAGCGCCCTCGGCTTCTTTGTTCTGCACTTTCTCTGTTGCCCTGGCCGTTTTGATATCCTTCTTGGTGATAGAAGGACCATCAAACACATCCGTTGACAGTTGGCTGTCATGAAATCTGTCCAAAGGATGACTCACTAATGTCTCTCCTGTGACAACAGTGATGCATGAGACATATGTGGAGGCTCTTCCAGGAGGGATGGCTGTGTAGTAGACTCTTTGTCAATGTGGAGAACGAGATTCGCCTACTGGGTGTGTCCATAATAGCACCGGCTGTAGCCAATAAATGGCTTCCAGAATCAGAGGCGTACTAGATCGTTGGACTCATCTCCAACCTGAAAGTCAGTAGGAAGCAGACAATCTCCTACTTTGACGAGTAAATCCCGGATTGTACCATATTGGGAGCGAGGTGGAGGAGTTGCGAATGTAAGCAGATGTCTCAGGGGATCGAATATCAGCACCCAATCGCTCAGCAACTGCCCTGGACATTACACTTAACGCTAGACCCTGAATCAACAAGAGATTCCCAAATTCAACCCCAGAGATGGAGCATGGAACAAGAAAATTTTCCGGGTCTGCTATCTTAGTCAGCTGCGCTTTATGGTGGAGTGCTTCTGGCCTTGATGAAGAGTGCCTTAATCTCTTCCGCAGTCCTCTGCAATCTCGGAAGTGACAGAGCAAAGGGCGGTATTCCAAAGCTTCCTCAAAGGACAATGCATGTGGAATCCTCCTTACCATCTTCTCTAAAACCAAGCAACTTCTCTGCAGAATAGGGTCTCTCAGGTGTATAGGTACTATAGGATATGGCACCTTGGGTTGTAGACACGTTCCTCAACATTCCTCGTTGTTTGTCACAGCTTTTGGCTCATTGTGAGAGGGTGTCGATCGATTACATTGGTGAGTATCGATCGATGCTCTGTGTTCTCGTCGGCTCTGCAGGATGGGTATCGATCGATACCTGCGGGTGTATCGATCGATACTAACGTATCTAGCTCGAATCACCTCTGAGGTGATTGCATTAACGTGCGCTTGATAGTCTTTTCCCTTTACAGTTGCTGAAAATCTGAGCTATCTGGGTTTCCAGCATCTTGTGATGGATGCTAAGATCTCAATCTTTTCCATTCAGGTCTGTATACATAGCATCCATCTTCCATTGAAAGTCCACTTTATCTTCTGTTGTCCCTCGAGAATCTGTTTCAGCATGGCTTCCATCTTACTGTCTGAGGATTTGGGCGGCGGGGTCTGGTAAGAAGGAGTATCCGTAAGTGCGATTGTAGTCACCAAAACCAGCTGGTCTGTTGTTCTGCGTGTATTGAAATCTCTGACTCTTGAAAAACCGGCACCACCAACATAGTTAACATCTCTCGCCTCATTCTCATCAGCGAAGATGTACATTTTTCTTCTCCCTTACCTCAACATATTATGCATCGAATCCAGCTCTTCGCGTGCACCTCAGCAATCTGTGCCTCAGCAATGTTCCCGTTCTGCCTCTTTCGCTCTAAGTCGGCATTCTTGGTGCTATTGCTAGACGCCAAGTTCTCTATTAGCTCATAAGCATCATCGGATACCTGGTGTTGAAGTTACCATTGCTCGCAGCATCTAGAGCCGATCTGATACCTCCCAGTCTATCCCTCTGAAGAAAATACCAAGCAACTGAACCTGAGTAAACCCATGATGAGGACAATCCCTCTGATACGACCTGGAATCTGATCCAAGCGGCTTGAAAGCCTCTGTTGCTCCCTGAGAGAAATTGGGAGATCTTGTTTCTGAGCTCCTCGGATCTCGCATCATCATAGAAATTGTTAAGAAAACGCGTTTTAGTTTCCTCCCAAGTGGTGAGCGAACCAGGCGCAGATTCTTAAGCCAGTAAGATGCCTCTCCCCCGAGAGAGTATGGGAAAAGCTTGCAGAGAAGGTAATCATAGGACACTCCATTATACTTGATGCTAGTGACCAAGTCCTCAAACCTCTCTACGTGATCCATGGGGTGCTCATGAGGAAGACCGTGAAAACAGATGCTGGCCTACGAGTGAGAAGTATGCAGGCTTCAGCTTCAAAGTCATTCCTCTGGAAAGTGGGATGCGAATCGCAGATCGATTAAGCATAGAACAGGTCAGGCCTGTTGTACTCTCCAATTGTCATACCACGTTCGACCACATCTATTCCCAGCGTGTCCAGCAACAACAGGTGGGGTGATCTGGCTGGGAACAGGAGCAGGGCAATGATGTTCCCCTCTGCATCAAGACGTTGTCCCTCTCATACACAAATGACCCTCTTGGTTCTCAGAGCTCCAGCTTCATCACGAATCAATACCACTGGATTGTTCATCTTAGCTTGTCTGCTCCTGTTTCCGAATTGTCGCGCTCTAATTCAGCTAGTTCTTAGTTGGACGGGTTTACTAGCTGCGCGTTCTGGCTTCTGGTTTCACGTCTAGGCATACACCTGAAACACAAAAACGAAAAACCAAAACGTAAGTATCAGAAATAACAAAGAGTATCGATTGATACCAAGGCACTTAGTCGAAATCTTATCTATAATCTAATGGCGAAATTTGAGTCCCCGACAACGGCGCCAAATTTTGATATGCTCAAAACTAATACCCTAAAAGTATCTAAGCAGTCGCCTATAGTATTTTTAGGGTCGAACCACAAAGACTCAAGATGACACTCAATAGATTCAGAAATAAGAACTAAGCTAGCAAAATAGATGAAATCAAGAATGACAAAAGCAAGTAAATCAAGGATATAAATCAATGGAGGAAAACGTTAGGCTTAGGGAAACTTGCAGGCAAATCAGAATTATCAAATCAAATCAATTGTCAGGAATGAATTAAGCTCCGCTTTCAAACTTGAAACACAGATGTAAAGGTAAACCAACTGTCGTTGCGAAAAACTATCTATGCCTAAACCTAGAATTCCAAATTCCTTTTGCAAATTCTATGAATTTAACAAGCATTAAAGTCAAGTTCAATGTTCACAAAATCCCTAAACCAAATTCCTTTGCGAATAGGGCTTTTGCTTACCAAACACTAGATCAGGCAAATCAATCACACTTTCTGCCAATCAACAACCTAAAGTCAGATTTTAGTTCGCGATGGGCTAAAATCAGCATTAATCTCAAGTCTAGGTTGAAAAGCTCTATAGATATTCCCTAACAATCAATCATATCTAACAAATTCATCAAATACCCTTAAGCAACCCTAATCCTAACAAGGAATTTACTCAGACATGCAGAATGAAGCAAACAACATGATTGAATAGATCATCAAAGTAAGAAATAACAAAGGGTTCAAAATCTTCTCTCCCGAACAGAGTTTCAGACTTGTCTCCCTAAAGAACCAAAGTAAAATAATGCATAGAATAAAGCGTAGCCTAAACAGGTGGCTGAAAACCCTATTTATAAGTCTAAAACACGTTCTGGGCTTTCTTGTAAATAATAAAGTCTTCTGGGCCAAGTTGCAGACTCTTAAAACTTGTAAAAACGCGTGTTTTCCCTTCCTGCAGTCGGAATCGATCGATATCAGCTGGTATCGGTCGATACCAGGACATTTCTGGTGTTTTGCCAGACTGGATTGTCTTCACGAAAACTGGCATAACTTTTGATCGCACCGTTGGAATGGCTTCAAACCACTTCCAAATGAAAGCTAATCCATTGATCTATCTCGTGTCCAAATTTGAGCTCAATCCATCGGTGGTAACGTCTTCAACGAATAACACAAAGCTCCAGAATGCTCTAAAAACTCCAATTAAGCTCCAAACATGCTAAAACCTGAAAAGACTCTAAAAGACTACGAAAACACTAGAAAGACTCGATAAAAAGGACTTATATCATGGTCTAAAACGGGTAAAAACTATGATATATCACTTGAACATACGGTGTACACAACCCTTTGTGATCATGAGATCTAGCACTTCTTTTGGCAATCATGACCATTGCAAGTCGAGAAATCATCTCCAACATAGGCACCAGTGGCTTCTCCCTTGCATTTACTATGGAGCTGTTGAAGGATTCTGTTGAATTGTTCTCAACATCCTCAACATAGTTCCCAAGCTTGAAGAAAGCTCTACACCAGGTCTTAGGATTCGTCTTCAATACATCCTCATAAACCCCTGTATCATAATCCAAAACCGTCTTCAAATTTTCTCTATACTCTGCCTCATTGTAGCTCCATGCTAGATTCCATATAAAAGGCTTCATTTGAGTCTTCTTACCATGCTTTGCCTTTAGATTAGCATATATGTGTCTGACACACATCCTATGCTCAATCTTAGGCAGTTCAAGCTCCACAACCCTGATCAAACCCTGATTATCATATCATATGTTAGACAAAACCATTATCAAACACAATCAAAACTTAAAACATCACAAACAAATTCAATCAAAATATACCTTCTGACGATCGGAGACCAAAATATATCTTTCACCATCTTCTAATCCCAAGTCAACCTTGATCTTGTTCACAAACCACAACCAGTTAGCTCCATTCTCCACTTGCACCACACCCCATGCCACTGGATATATGGCATTATCTGCATCTCTCCCTAAGGCTACCAATAACTGACCTTTAGTTTTTCCCCTTAAGAAACATCCATCTACTCCTAACATTTACCTACATGTCTCCTTCCATGTCCTTCTAATCGTGTCAAAACACACATAAAACCTATTGAAAATATCCAAACCTTCCTCATTAGTCATTGTATCAATCTCAACTGAGGATCCTGGATTTGATACATCTATCTCAGCACCAAAATCCCTAAGCCTTGTGAACTACTAATCATACTCTATATCTATCCACTTAAAAGATTTTTGTCTAGCTTTCTGACATTGCGGCCTTGACAGACTAATCTTCCATTTCTCAAACATAAGTTCTTCTATCTTCATTGGCATGTAGTAATCTGGAGCTTCACGGATCTTATCAACAAAAAGTCTAGCAATTACAGGCACTTTAATCATCTCACAAACCCCATTAGGCGTACAGCTATGAACATTCTTCAATACCTTAACTTGCCACTTAGAAGTCTTAGTATGCATCGAACAATAGACCCTCCAGCTACAACCCTCTCCTACACAACAATACCCTATCTTCCTTTTATCATACATGTACTGCTTGATGTTCCGACCAGAGTGAAGAGCATTGTCGAGGACTGTTTCCATAAAAGCGATTTTGTTGAAGAAGACTTGCCCAATGTATAAATGCCCATTCCTGCGTTTGAAATCGTTGCCATCTCTCCTGTGAACCTCTTCTTCTTCATCGCTTTCACTATCGGGATATACATTGTGTTGAATCGGCGGTTCGTCAACAAACTCCGCCATGGCTACATCGAGGTTGTACTCATTTCGTGCAGCCTGGTCCTCCAAGTCTTCATTGTCAGGTTCATCGTCAATTGGAACATGGTTCGCTGGAACTAACGCCATGAGAAAGAATCTGAAAGAATCTGGGTTAGCTCGATTTGATTTCGAAAACTAGGGTTCTACAGATAGGGAAAATGGGGATTTCAAAAATTAGGGTTCTTCGATTTGGGGATTTTGAGCTAAGTCGGGTTACTGGGTATGGTTTAATTAGGTTAATATCGGTTTAGGGTTTGAGTTAAACGTAATTGGTCGGGTATTATGAGCCGTTTAACGATTGAACCGATTAATCCCAGAATTATGTGGAAATAGGATGTAAGTTGCAAAATGGGTGGAAAAATGATGTAAGATGGGTGATATGTGTATTTGGGCAGATGATCAAATTTCGGGTGGTTTGGTTCTTATATTGATCATCCTGTGTGGATATAGGTCGTCGGCCCATTTTATAAAGAAGAAATAAAATTTTAATAAGGCATGCATCATCAAAAACTAAAGATCAGACGTTTTAGCTTAGCAAGACAAGACCACCATTTTTGTAAACTTCTCAACTCGAGCCATTTTAATTCAGGAATGGTATAGGTCTTTATAGGCTAAGAACAAGACTCGTTAATATGTTTGATTCAGGTCCTCATGCTGCTTTTGTTGGTGAAACAAAACAAAAACATTTTCAATCCTTTGAGGTAATATGAGTAAATAATTAATGTATAGGGAAACATACTTGTTACTATTGTACGCTATTTTATGAATATATATAGCAGATGAGGAAAACATACTAAAATATTTTGAAAATATTCTTTATAAATTTGAAATACTCTATAAAAGTTTATGATTATCTTTGGAGGATTTTATGAGATTTTGGAAAAGCTAATAAAAGAGATTATACAATACTCTCTAATAGTCATTTAAAATCTTTAATTGATCTACTTTCTATATTTATTTTTTAAGTCATCAAAACTTTTTCAAAGTTGCAAACCAATAACAATCCTTAGTATAAAGGAATTTCTTATTTATTGACCAAATTAATCTCACCAAAATAATTAGAAAAGGTAAAACTAAAACACCACAGAATCATTCTTGAATCATTTTGTAAATCAGACAATATAATCAGCTTTGGTTGTAACTCATAAGTTACGATCAGATTCATCTCACCTAAACTAGGGATGGTAAATTCAAGTCGATTCCTCCTTTGCGAACAATCCTACACGTTTAGAGATCAAACACTCGAAGTAGCTCCAGTTTCAACCAGGGGTTTTGAAATTATGCCACAATGTTTTGTTCTCTTCTCCAGAGAACAAGATAGATCGCATACGTTTGTTCAGACTTCTCTCGCATGAGAAAATTTCCATCTGATGGTGAAAACCACCTATTTTTTTTTTTTTTTTTTTAAATAAAATTGGACAAAATCAGATGAGCACAACCCATGACATGATCGCGTCCGAAACCATAAACGCAGCCCGTCGGGAACTTGCCCTGAATTTGGAGTGTCGAGAGGCGATTCCAGACAGAACTATCAATGTCTTTAATTAGTCTGGCCTGATCCTTTGAAGGTTCTCCATGTCTCCTCTGGTTGCGTTCTCACCATACCACGTAAACAGTGACTTGAAAGGTGTATCTTAGAATGAAAAGGTGAGTGCGGCTGATGCTAGAAGCTGAGATCGCAGATAGGATATCTTCAAACTGGGAAGTGTGTCATTGTAGGGATATTCCATGAGTGAGCGTATACCAAACCAGTGATGTAAAGTGACAGGAGAAGAAGAGATGATTTCGAGACTCCAAACAATTATTGCAAAAAACACAACTAGTGTTGCCTCCCCTGTTCCAGGCCAGAGTCCTATCACCTGTTGATAGTCGATTTTGAGCCGCAAGCCAAACCATAAACCAGTATTTTGGCGTAGCATTAGAAAACTACAGTCCTTAGGTTGCAGAACAATTCTGATTTGATGCCAAGTATCCCTTGATGAATTTTTTTTTTGAATTTATCCTCCTTTTTTTTATATAAGAAAATTAATCCTCCTTGCAACGGCAAGGAGCTATATCAGGATCATCATAGACACATTTACGATTTTCAAGTATCTCCTCCTCAATTCTGTTTAGCAGCTGTGTCCGACGTCGCCGTATCCTGTGGGAGGCAGAGACATCCGCCAAAGAAGCAGAAAGTTTAATGCCCAGGTCAATGTGTCCCCTGACGCCTAACAAATCATGAAGTCTTCCAAGAGGAGACCAATTATCAAACCAGAAGGATGTGTCCGCTCCACACCTCGCCTGAACCACCTCTCTGTTTCCAGAAGTAGAAAAAATGATGCTGTTACAAACATGTACAAAAAGTTACTGCTTTCTTGATAGCCACGTCTCTCAGAAGATCATGGATGCTACAAGACTAATTTTTCACTTTCTCTTTCTCAAGGCTTTCCACTATAAGCTTCTATCCATTAGCTCTTCTATATAATACCAAGCCATCATCATCTCTTCATCCTCAATTGTATGAGCCCTTCTGCTAAAACTACAAGTGAGCGTATCAACTTTTGTACATCGATCACATAGTCCTCTGGGAAGACCTTAAGGTTAACGTAGCAGAGTTTCAATTCGTGTCACAGCTCCTTAAGCCTTAGATCAAACACAATGGAGACATGAATGTAATAGCGATAAACTGGCACACACATCATTCCAATTGTTTGGCCTCTTCCTAGACATAATCCCAGCAAGAAATGTTATTAGTAATCCACTGCATCTTTGAATAATTTCTTTTCTACCGATTCTCCGCAGGATCTTGATAAACCTATTTGATATCCCTAAATGACTTTTGTTCAAACAACTTCCAACATTCTTCCAATGTCAAAAACCTTAAATTTCAGCATCATGAAAATTACTACCCCTTAATAAAAGCGTTTTTACTGGATTAGACAGTTTATCAACTGATCTAACGTCTCTGTTACTGTCTCTCGTGTCTTACTAAGATTAGACAGTTTCTCGTACATCTTCCTATCCTTCTGCATCTTCTTCCTCCTCTGCCTTGATGCCTCCCTCTGAGTGGGAGCAGAAGCAGAAGCAGAAGCCACGTCACCACTCAAAATAGAGCAGCCTTGACACCATCCACAGTCGTCGTGGAGCAGCAAAAGAAGTCTCGACGCCAACAGACAAGGGAGCTACGACCATTATACATGCCCTCTTTCAGATAGAAGAATTATTGATGCCACAGTAGCGACCGTTGTACCTGCCCTCTTCCAGAGACGTAAACTATAAGCCATCAGAATATACAAGATCATTGTTAAGTTAAAACCCTAAAAGGACTAATTTTTTGAATTCACTAACCTTATTAGACCATCAGCATTGCAAATCTCTCAAAAATGTGCTCAACATTAAAATAAATTAAAAAGAAAATAATAATATTTTCTAATTGAAAATTATTAGAACTCTTGAGAATCCGTTCTCAAACGAGAATCTTTGAGAGACTCTCTCCTAACGCATGACACATGTCACTTTATTATTAGTTACTTTATGGTAATTAATCAAATCCACAAAACTTAAAATCTTAATTAAATATTTTATATGTTGGTATTTTACTTTATTTTTATTTTTTATAAATCATAAAATAAAATAAGTTATCTAACAAGCTCCATTATACATAATTTTAAATTATATATTAATATTATTTTTTAACTAATATTAGTTTATACAATAACCAAGTAAGTTATATCTTTATCATGGTTTTTATGTGTTATTTTTATTTTCTAGCATTTTAAGATTTATTTTTTATGAGTTTATCATGTAATTTATGCTTAATTTTAAGATTATATAACTCTTTTGTACTATTTATAATGTATTGTATTAATAGTTTTTCCAATTTTATTATTGCTATTGTGATTTATGATATAAAAAAT
Organism: Crucihimalaya himalaica; assembly: GCA_004349715.1. Lineage (NCBI taxonomy): Eukaryota > Viridiplantae > Streptophyta > Magnoliopsida > Brassicales > Brassicaceae > Crucihimalaya > Crucihimalaya himalaica. The sequence goes on from SMJT01000157.1 coordinate 279,591, forward strand.
ATAACTAATTAACAAAATTAAATATATTTAAGATGTAATTTAATATGTTTATAAAATATTAATAAAAATATTCTAATTTAAAATAAGATACAAAATAGTCAAGTAAAAATTACTATAAATATATTAAATTACACTAAAATAATAATATTATATTGATGAGAGACCCATTTGAATCTCTCAATGGACACACAAAATTACTAAGAAATTCTCAATTTTGTCTACATTAAAAATAATAATATTATATTGGTGTGAGACTCATTGAGCCTCTTACAATGCGGATGCTCTTAGTCCCTAGCTTAAAAGAATACCAATTATATAAATTTATAAAATAATTTTAACAAATGCAACATATAACCACAGCTCAAAAAAAAGGAAAAAAAAATACAAGTATCCAAAACAACACAGAAACATTCGTTAAAATTACAAATAATTATTCTTGTAACACAAGCAATCCAATTGGCTTCGTTCCTCTTATTCTATTGTGTTAAGACTAGGGGCTTCCAACTCAAAACCAATTGGCAATGAGTGAAGTGGCCCATATATCTTATATATCAGTCAAGATCCCTTCCAACTTCGATGTGAGATATTAATCCCTAATATATTGCTGGTAGCCTCAAATAAACGCTCGCAATCGATCTGGAATCATCAGCTTCGTTTGTCGTCCTTTGGTTGACAGATTCAGCTTCGTCAAACTGGGCATGGCCTTCTCTTCTATCTGCAACTCGTCTAATCTTACCATGAACAATTGAAGCTTTCTCAGCCGACCGAAACCTTGTGCACTGATGCTCATCTTTGCTTCCGAGTAACTACAATTTATCAAGGACAGATCTTCTAGTCTCTGCAATTTCTGCAAAGCAGGCATTGGGTCTTCCTCCAGACATAACCTGACAAGTGTCAGAGACTCAAGACTAGGAAAGATCACATTCATGTCCTTGGGAAGTCTCCTTATGTCGCAACGGAGTGTCAGCTCAACAAGGGTTTGGAACCGAACTGTTTCTTCCGATTCCAACGATAACTTGAAAGTGGATACCTTAAGAATCAAGACACGAAGATTTGTCAGTTTAGAGAAGGAAGCCAAGTCCAAAGAAACTCCTCTCCGATCTACCCACATGGAGTCGAAAATCTCTAACTCCCGAAGATTTGTGAGTAACTCATGTTTCAGTTTGCTCCAACTGTAAGAGGAGATGGACCTCAAGGTCTGAAGGTTAACTGCGTCGCCTATTAATAATTCTCCAACGAATTTTCCTATGACATGTCTCAATGATTTGAGCTTACAGAGATCAATTGTTTGCCTGATGGAATTATTGCCATATGCATCTAGTGTTTGTAGAAACCGTAAATTGGACATAAAAGCTGGTAAATCGCTTAGAAAAGTATCGGCAATGCCAAGGTACCTCAAGTGGATCAGATTCCCGATCACATCTGGTAAACTTCTTTTCCCTCCTTTACTAACAAACCGAACCCCTCCAATATCAAGAACTCGAAGTAGCTTCAGTTTCAAGTAAATGGTTTCAAAATCACGCCCTACCAAGTCCACAGATTCTCCAAAGAACAAAAAGGATCGCATCCGTTTGTTTCGGCGTTTTTCAGACAAGTATATGTTGATCTGATGGTGAACCACTTCCCTTCTGCAAGTAGTAAAAGAATGTCGGGCCACATGGTCGTTATAAACATTTACAAAGTTGAGCTCTTTGGCTTTCTTGATAGCCACGTCTCTCAGAAGATCATGGACTTTACAAGAAATCACCTTCCCTCTTTCTATTCTTTCAGCTTTCACTAAGCTTTTGTCTATCAGCTCTTCAATATAAAACCGAGCCACATCTTCCATTATCTCTTTATCCTCTTCTATAAACCCTTCTGCGACAAGTAAGTGTATCAACTTATCTACCTCGATCTCATAGTCTTCTGGGAAGACACTAAGGTAAAGAAAGCATAGTTTTAACTCATGCCGCAGCTCCTTGAAGCTTAGATCAAACACTGTACAGACATGAATGGAATTATCCTTTAGGCGTCGCCAGAGACTGCCACACACCGCATTCCACTCTCTTGGTCTCTTCCTAGTCAGAATCCCACCAAGAACGACTATAGCAAGCGGTAAGCCACTACACTTTTTAATCATTTCTTTTCCAATCATCTGAAGATCTTCATCGACCCATTCCATATTCTTGAATGCTTTCTGTTCAAACAGTTTCCAGCTCTCTTCAAATGTCAAGAACCTTAAGTTATGAGCATAGACTCTCCCATCTATGCCTTCAGCCACGTCTTTGATACGCGTAGTGATGATGACTCTACTTCCTTTATGATTTCCCGGTAAAGCTCTCTTCAAGCTCTCCCACGCTTCTCGCTCCCATATATCATCTACCACCACCAAATATTTTTTCCCTTCTAGAAGACCGTGAAGGTAAACTTCTAACTCCTCTTCTGTAAACATCCGGATCTTTTCCAAATCTTCCTCAGAAGCTACTCCCAAAGATCTTATGATTCTCATAATCATATCTCTAGTTTTATGCTCTTGAGAAACATAAGTCCAAGCGCGGTATTCGAATCTTCTCTTCACATCCCCTGAGTTGTAGAGCTTCCTAGCAAGTGCAGTCTTTCCGAGACCTCCCATACCAAAGATCGAGATAATAAATCTATTGTACTCTCTATCATCGAGAAGCTTTTCCAAAAGAATCTTAGCATCTTCTTCCAAACCAATAACAAGTTCTTCCTGATCAACAGATCGAGCACACCGAAGCTGCCTCACTCTCAAATTTGAAGTATTCCCTCCTCCTTGAGGCTCTTTTAAGTTTCCTATACCATAAGTCTCCCTCTTGCGAGTAACATCCAATATTCTTCTCTTGAGGATTCTGATATCATCAACTATGTTGTACGCATGCATCTTCCTGCCTATTTTGTTGGTCCATTTCTTGACGCCTCGCCTTTGTGATCTTTCTTCGAGTTTCATGTGATAGGTGTCCAAAACATCTTCGACGTCATAAGCGATATCTAAAACCAGTTTTGTCCACTGTTTTGAGACCTCATCTTCTCTTTCTCGCGCTTCAACATCCTTGAGATAACCTTGGATGCACGTCAACTCTGTCTTGAGGTCCCCTAGATCCTCTCTGACTGCCATCAACATTGATGCTTCTTCAATGAGATAGTTGCCAATCTTTCCCACAACGAACTCCGTGATTGCATCTACCATCTTCACAATATCGAGTTGAATCCACGGATACCACAGTAAGCACAAGATTGAAGAAATATTTTGTGTCAACTTTATTTCAGAAGCCGTCGCACTTGACTTGTTGGAATGAAATTTCGACCTCTCTTACATTATCTCGGAACTATCAACTATGCATAGTTTGTAATTATGTCCAAAATCATTTAAGTAGACGTGGGACCGATATAAATTCTCAATTCTCAACTTGTCATACCATCTTTCGTGGAAGTTTCAATGTTAAATATATGTTGTACTGTCATATACAAGTGGACACGTGAATGAGCAAATGCTCAAAAAACTATGAGTGAGTTAAAAATGCTTGTCTTATATAGTTTAGTGCTTTTGTGTATAAAATGTGTGATAAATTGTTAGAAAATATGTGTTCCCAATTTGCAGATGTGAATTGCGAAAGCCGAGTATGACGGATATGGATCGTCCACAGGAAGTGCTTCTGATCAAAATACCAAGTAAAACAATTTCCATAGTTACTACCTCTTCTCTAAGTGTGTTCTTTTATTCTTCGTTCATCGTTCATTTTAAACTTGCCTTTGAGGAAAATAAAGTTGAAAACAGATTTGTCATATTCATATACAGACATTATATTCTTCCTGAGTTCTCTCTCTTACACAGTCCACAAATTCATTTAAATATTTTCAATCTGTGTTCTCATCAAGCAATGAGACTACTGTATGCTTATTTTCGCCACCCGTAAATGGATGGTTCTCATCTTCTTCAGCTAAATCTTGACCCTCCTTTTTACTACAACCCAAAAGTGGGTTTACCTCTGTGTTCTCATCATCTTCAGGATCCATATTTTCTTTCATACCCATCCTAGATTCCTCGTTCGGATCAGTTACCAGCGGCTGAGGTAAGTGACTGGCTTCATTAGAAGAAACCATTGAGTTGATCTCTTGGTCATCCTCATTGTACTCCGTAAAGTTGGAATTGCATTTCCTATAGACTGGAGATTCTTGTAAGACTTCATTCTCCGACATACAATGAGATGAAGACTTGTGGTTGAAGCTACCGAAACCTTGAATCCCTCGAGACAGCTCACGAGCTCGCTTCCTCTCTTCCTTAAGCAATTCCCCTTTCTCAAGTAGCTTTAAAACCTTCTCTGCTTTCTTTCTAACAGCTAATCCCCAATTAAACCTGCCAATAAACAAAACTTATTGTCTCAGAACATTGGACTAGATATGATCTGCCTTAAACCCACAAAACCTAAAAACAAGTACCCTTTCTCGTCGATCAGTTGAAACGTTTGCATTTGGGAGATAACATCTCTATCACCTTGAAACTCATCAGAGACACTCTCTGGTCCATGAGTGAGCAAATGTTCAACTACTATGAGTGAGTTATAAGCTATTCTCCAATTCCTCCTATCAAATCTTGCCAATCTATTTACACCAAACAACAAAAAGGTCCATAACTCAGTAATTGAATAACATGGCATGCCCTATTTAAGTAACCATTATCACCGATTTAATATAAATATGGTTATATGAGAATTGAATTAGGAATAATGTATAACCTTTGTGCAATGAGAAAATTTGATTTGTTTATATATTGTTAGACATAAAAATTGAATTAAGATATGATGTAACCTTTTGTGCAAGACATCAACAATCCGCAAGTAATCTTCAAACTCGAAAGCAGCCTTTGAAATGGATCCTAAGGTTTGTGTATTTGGCCCCCATGACTCACCATCCGTAGCTTCCTCAGTCATGCTTCAGCCAAATTTATACAACTATTCAAATCAGATTTATATACACATAAATCTAATATGACTATGTGTTATAGACCATCAATAATACCATCGATTTCGTAACAATAAGAAAAAGGGAGAAGCAAAAAAAAAAAAAAACTAACAGTTGAAGAGGAGTAACATCAGTGAGAGCTAAACGCGCAGTTTCAAGTTTCTCTTTAAAGAAAAAAGAAGCTTGCTTCTTCAACTCAAGGAACGATGGTGTTCCCATGGCGATGCTGCTTCTGTTTTTGCTCATCATATACATTTTTCTTCAAATTTTTCTCAACAGAGAGAGGAGAGATGTTTTGAAACTATTTCATAGTGTTGGGGTTAGTTCAAAAACCATAGATATATTCTAGATTGGTCATTGAATATATGGGGACAACAAAAACTTTAATTTTAATCAAGAAAAGTCCAAATCTGTGGTCCATGTCATGAAGCCTTGCCTTTGTGATCTTCCTTCGAGTTTCATGATCCTCTAGATCGTCTTTGACTCTCATCAACATTGATGCTTCCTCAATGAGATAGTTGCCGATCTTTCCCACAACAAACCCCGTGATTGCATCTACCATCTTCGCAGTGTTGAGTTGAATCCACGGATCTCACATTACGTAGAAGATTAAAGCTATGCTTTGTTTCCTTGTATCAACTTGACTTCGGAAGCCTTCAGACGTTGACTTGTTGATAATTGATGAAATCTTATTCTCTCCTATAGATATTTCAGACCAACTATTCATAGTTTGTGCCTATGTCCAAAATAATCCAAGTAGACACGTCGAACCAATATAAATTGTCAGTCTCTTCACTCAACTTGTCATACTACATATCTTTCTTTGAAGTTTCAATCTTACACATGTATGTTGAAATATTCGTCTCACATGTTGGCTCAGATATTTGTTGTGTTAAGAGTGTAGGAGTTTAGTAAAAAAAAATGGTGTCAAACTTAAAATACAACCCAAACAAAGCAAATATAAATCTAGGTGACAATTCTTCAAAAAGGATATCTTTTAAGCAAATTATTTTGTACTGACGTTTATTTGGTCTAATATGTGCCATAAAATTTTATAGTTAGAAGAACACAACTCTAAAAACAAATTCGAAATAGCATTGGAAAATATGCAACATTACTCAATTATCAAAGAAGGAACCATTTTTCAGGGATCAGCACTCAAAAAAAGAAAGCTCAAATCAGTGTCTCTAACGAACACTTTTAACTTCAAACAATTAATTTTACGAAGAAGAAACGCTTTCCCGATTCTCAGCACAACTCAGCAACGTCAGCAAACACTAACATTAAGCAATTATTGAAAAAGATGTAGAAAAAAAAAAACACAAGAAAAGAAAAAAGAAAGAGAAAAATAGGAGATCCTTAAGAGAGAAAATGGAAAGCCTAAGGTGGATTACATGAACTTACTTCTCCATTACCTTAATACCTCTCTCCAAACCGGAAGAACAGAGCACCGGTTCCGTTGTTGTGATCTACAGCATACTCAGCTCGGACCAAACCGAGTTTCACACCTGCACCGTAGGATGAACCCTGCCCCGTTCTCCTGTAAACTGCTGTCGGGTTTCCCTTCACGTCCTTTGAGCTTCCTAAATCATTTCCATGCTCAACAAAGGCGTAGACATGCGTGTTCTTCACAGGTATTCTGATCTCAGCACCGAGCTGAAATCCATGAAACCAATTAGACACACATTTTGTCGGGTTTAGGACAAAAGACTGTTTTTGTTTCATGTGTTTGTTGTATTACCTCGGCAATGTTTCTAGCAGCGCCGAGCTCACCCATGTTGTAGCCACGGACAGAGTACGGACCACCGAGGACAAAAGCATCGTAGCTTGGAAGGTCGCCAACGCAGCCACCGTAATGCCCATGAAGGACTAGAACTGGTGGTGGTGGCTTACCAGCGCCTTCTTCTACTTGTCGCAGCTGAATGAATCTTGTCATGGTTAACTGGTGGCGGTTGAAGAACGGGAATTTGCTCCCAATACCCAATCCCTGATCCACCTGTGATTTGCAAATACATTGTGTAAAGCTTACAGAGTATACAGATGAATCTCATTTGATCATTGGGTAAGCAAACCTGAAAGACAGTCCTCTGTCCAACAACTGCCCCATTAACAAATTTGGTATTGTCTCGGGTGATGTTGGCTTGTAGAAAAGCCATTCGATCGATACCGGTACCACTGAGAGTTGTTGGAGGTCCATCAGCACTGATTCCACCACTAGGTAGTAGTCTCTGACCATTTGCAGCAATGTGACTGCTTTCATCTCGGGTTGTTATCTCCTCCATCACAAGTCCATATGTAAACTTACTCTGACGTGTGAAGTTCTGCATGAAAATATGTTTCATTTAAGTGTTTGTAGTACAAAACAAGTCGACTATGGCACTGAGTATTGGCAAGCTTACCTCAGTTATATTAGCTTTCAGACCAGCTCGATCAACCCAAATTGGTGGCACTTCCTCAACACCGGGTCCTCCAGTGAATACTGGGCTAAGTTTGCGGCTGTTAAAGCAGCTCGTTTTGAATGTTCTGTTACGAGGGTTATAAACACCATCCAGATACGGGTGCACATACTCAAGCTTAAACGAAAGATCATCCTGAGAAAAAAAATGTAACATAAGGTTTGTACATAGCACATAAAAACAGAAATAGATGGATGGTATCAGTCGAAAAATTGAACCAGAGATGTATCAATTATGTAAGCTGATCGAAAGTACCTGAGGATTCAAGAAGTTGCTAGTGGTGACTGAACCCATGAGAGACCTATTAAGACCCTGGAGGTTTCGATGTTCGAAAGTAACAGACCCACCTGGCTGAAATGAAGCCTGATGCATATAAACAATGACAATCAAACTCAATGGAATATCCAAATTTGACAATCTGTACTTATTCCAGTAAGGAAGGATTCAAACCAGCGTGGGAGCTCCTCCGCGCCCAGGAACGATACTCCATTCAGTACTGACTTCAGCTGACTTCTGTTCTAGCTCTTTCAGTTTGATCTCAACGATAATTCCCCCTTCGTTTTTCTCATCTGGGCGTGGATTGACTTCAATATTAGAGAACAGCCCTAATGAGTTGATGTTCCTGAGAGCTTGTTTCCCAGCTTCAATGTTGAAAACATATCCTTGGCGGAGCTGTCGACAAAACATCAACGAAACATAGACTATCACCAAAACTAACATCACAAATGATATTGTATATCATAACATGTCTGGAATATGGAACATTTGTAATGTGTGTTCATTGTAGCGATTAAACCTTTACAACCATCAAACTTAATAGCAAGTTCGAGTTAAAAGTCTGTCAATTTTTCATGATCTCCATCAGTCTATAACATAACTACACTTTCGTCATCATCCTATACCAATGAGGCCATCAAATTTACTGCCTGAATCATGATCACATCAACAACGAACTAAACATAACTAATGACATATCTGACATAACAGAACTTGAGACACATACCTGCTTAGGCAATTCCCTGCGCACCACAGGAACTTGAGTATTACCTTCAACCACATTACCAAGCTTATCTTGAAACTGAATGACCAGCTGAGTTATATCTCCTTCCACAACTTCACAAACAACCTCTTTAGTGTTCAAATTCCCAAAATTCACAACTTGGGCACAAGCATACCCTTCGTCATGGTACCATTTCTGAACACGGTCCCTAATCCTCTGCAACAGCCTCGCACTCACTTTCCCTTGGTCCCTCAGCATCTGCATCACCTCACCATACACGGGTGCAGGCAACAAACAAGGCCGTGCCCTATCAATTCTCCTCTTGTAGTCTTTCTCCAAGCTCCTGTAATACTCAAGCTTCTCTTTATCCGTCATATCTGAGTCCATCTCAATTGGCTTCGACTGTACCATTAACCCAACATTGATACATCGAAACCTATCAGCAGATTGCCATGTACTCTCAGCAAACGAGATTGTAACACCTAGGGTTCCGTCAGGTTTCGTTTTCCCTTCCAAATCAACCTTCTCAAACATTCCACAAGTAGCTAGGGTTTCAAGCTCTTTCTGCAATTGAGCTTTAGTGTAAACTCCACCTGGCCTAATCGATACCATCTCGAAGAAAGAATCTTCAGTACCAATTGTGGTTTGTCTCCGTCGATCAAAGAACATAATATCAGAAACCTTATACTTCTTGAAACCACTAAGCTTGTTCAATTGCACAACGATGTTCGCCGGTAAACCATGAGAATCCCAATCCGGTGATTGTTCTTCATCAGCAACTGCCGGCGCCGGAGAAAACAATTTCCCCCAAAATTCACCGTCATTTCCATCTCCACCACCGCCTCCACCACCAAACCCACCGAAATTCCCATCTCCTCCTCCTCCACCGCCGCTACTCAGAACTGACGGAAGATTCGAGATTCGGAATAGAAAGAAGGACGCAGCGGAAGAGACTGAGGCTACGGCTAGAGGTTTAGCTAGGTTTTTAAGGAGAGAATCTTTTGAAGAAGGCTCTGTGTCTCGGTTAGGTAAGCTACTGCTGCATTTTATCGATGGGACGCGAGGAGATGGTGAGGAGATGCGAGGAAGGCGAGAAGTGGAAGGAGAAAGAAATTTCCGGCGAGAAGAGAGAGAAGTAGGATTGGTAGAGTTAGTTGCCGCCGGGATAAGCTGCCCATTGACGGAGAAGGCGGCCATGGGCGGAGAGGGATAGATAAGGTTTTAGAGAGAAGAAGAAGGAAGTGAAGATTTTTGGCTTCGGCGAAAACTAAAATGTACTTTTGGGTTTTAAGCAGGTAAGAGAGAGACTTTCCTTTAGACTACATTCCGTTTTCTATATTTACAAAAGACCTGCGTGCCGTTTTATCAGCTGTAAACAGTACGCATGTTTAGTGAGGGGATACAAAACTGCTGAGAGTTAGATACATTTGTTGCATGCTGCACTAATTTAATGTATGGGATGGTCTAAGATTGAGCACTTTGATACACCTAAGCCGTTGAAAATTTGGCATAGTGAAGGTTTATTAAGTATTTTTCATGGAGCAAAAAAATATTGCTTTTGGGGAACAAACATAGAACAAGGTTTTTGAGATGTATATGCATTGTGTCTAGAGGTTTTCTTACATTCCACAATGTAGGCTTGTCTCTGTATTTCACATTTGTTCAAGTTATCTATGCTTTGGACTGACCTAGAACTATTTAAGTTTGAAAGTTTCAGGTGTGATAGTCGTAATAATTCTGGTCATAAAAGTTCAGAGACGGTCTTGCTTAAGTTTATTAAAGAGTGTCTTTGTAATTTCTGGTTCCATTTTCTCCTGTTGAAAACTTTATAAATGTGAGTCCTATTATTCAGCTCAAAACGTCAATTTCTCAGGCCAAGACTTTGTCTTCCCTTTTCTATGCTGCTCCAAATTCTCAGGCCATGACTATTTTAAGCATTTCTTTCTTATGGTCTGTCCAAGAACCTCGGAGAAACAAGACTCATGGTATGGACATGCACACCTTTTCTTGTCTTATATTTATCTTAAGTTGTTCTCTGAGGATCAGAGTTCCCAAACAGAAGATTTTACAAGACTTTTTGCTTTTATCAAATGTCGCGTCAACTTGACCCGGTCGCTGAGCTCGAAAGCTTAAAAACACATGTTGATCATTCTGGAAATTCCAGCTTCTCTACACTTGGCCAGCGTCACCAATGTAAGTCTCTGTAAGAAATGATCCGTTTTTGCAATATCCATTTTGTTTGTGATTTATTGATTTGATGTTCTTGGACGCAAAATCTTGGTCCCAAACCCGGTGTTTTTCATACTTTTGTCAGCTGGTGAAGCTTCAAAGAGGTCGCCTTCTAATTCACCAAGAAAGGAAAATGAAGGAGAACATTCACACCACAAAAAATCTTTGTTCTCCAAAATGAAGGATAAGGCGAAAAAACTACAGCACAGCCTCAGCACCAAGAAGAGACATGATGAAGAAGGTGATGCAACCATGTCACCGTTTAGCAGATCCGAAGACCATGAAGTTAGAGAAGGAGGTTATGCATCGCTTTCACCACGTGACAAGTCGAAAGACCGTAAAATCAGAGAAGAAGGAGGAGTAGAAGAAGAAGATCCTGAATATCTTGGAGCCCCAAGTAAAGCAAATTGAGAAAATCTCCATAATTAAGAACCACCTTTGCAATTGATTAAGACTTATCGATCTTCTTGTGTTATTTCCAGTGTATGAATCAAAGAAGGCACCTGAAGAGTTAAAGAAGACTGCGAGGCAGCATCCACGGGAAAATCCTGTGATCACTGAGACGAATGTCTTGTCTGTTCTCCCAGCCAAACACGACGCTGAACAAGAACAAAAAGATTGTACTGGTTCCAACACAGAACATCCTGTGATCTCTGAGAAGAATGTTTTGTCTGATGTTAAGCAAGAGAAGACTGCTGATTCCGAAACAACAACATTAACAGGATCCATGGCTGAGAAGACAATGAAAGAGTGCACAAGCCAGGAACCTATTAGTCCAAGCAAGACCGTAACAGAAACTGTGACAGAGAAGCTAGCACCTGCTTATGCCAAAGTCTATGACGCAACTCAAGCTATAAGTAAAAAGATTCAAGATATGGCTTTACCAAAATTAACAGAGCCAGAAGAAGAGATAAGTGATGTTTCAGAAATAAACACTGCCGGAACTAACCAGCCTGCTGGCTTCAACACTAAGGTACTATTGTTTATATGTTTAAATTTCTATCTGTGTCTTCCCTTTGAGTAAAATGCATCAGTTAGTCATCTTGTTCTTGTAAAAATGTGGCAACCAGGTGTGGGACAAAGGGGTATCAATGAAGGAATACATATCCCAGAAATTTGAGCCTAGCGAAGACGATAAAGAACTATCTCGGGTGATATCTAAAGCTATCAGTCCTCGTAAAGCTTCTTCTCAGGCTACTAGTTTTGGTGAAGCCACAAACATGGTACCTGCTCCAAATTCAGAAGACAACAAAACTCCCCTTTTAGCCAACACTAATGAAAGTAAGTTCCTATTTTAAGCCACAACTAAAACAATTTGATATAACAGTTTCTTTTATACTGATGCATCTGTTCTGGTGCAGTTGTTGAAGAAGAAAATCATGGGAAGATACTTCAAACAAACTAAAGAACAGAGAATATGTGTATTGGTTAACAAAGCGTCTATGTAAGAAAGAGGCTTTCTATTTCAATCCTCTTTTCCCCCTATTAGTTATGTTATAATACCAAAACCAAAATACATATTAGCTGAAGTCTGTTGTATACATAAAAGATTTAAGATTCTAATACATTTTTTTTTTTTCATTTACTCTACGCTGAGGAGGCAAAAAAAAATTGTTTCCTTCCTTCTTGTAGTTGACTTCTGTATTAAGGAGAAAATATTTGAATATTTGATTCATCCAGGTGATCAAACAGAAGAACATATTCAATGTTGCAATATAAATAACATTTAATGATATACTGAAATCTTCTGAATGCCACTGGTATGATTAAATACCATTTTAAGGTATTAATTACCATTAAAGAACAAGAATGGACGGTCTGGTACAACAGTTGACCTTCTCTTGAAAGAAAGTGGTCTGCAACTCATTGTCCACAACACACAAATCACCAAATAGATACGGCTTGACAAAGTTGCAACAGACACAACAATTGCATTCACAAAATTGGTTCAGGCAACATAGTAAAAGCTGCATTGAGAACCTGAAAGCTATTCAGGTACATATCTGAGAATGGGAGCAGCATTAAGATCAATGTATGTGAACAGCAAGTACGAAGAAGTCCGAGAAGAATGGGAGGAAGATTACAGCCCTCAGAGATTTTCTTACAAGGCTCTCTACAAAGCCACCAAAGGGTTCAAAGAGAGCGAATTGCTCGGTACAGAGGCAAACGGTACAGTCTACAAAGGAAAGCTATCGTCCAATGCACAGATTGCTGTAAAGAGAGTTTCTTTGGATGCAGAACAAGATACCAAGCACCTTGTTTCTCAGATTGTTGGTGTTGGGAAGTTAAGGCACAAGAATCTTGTGCAGCTCTTAGGATACTGCAGAAGAAAAGGTGAATTACTCTTGGTCTATGATTATATGCCTTATGGAAACCTCGACGATTTCTTGTTTAGCGACGAAAGGCCTAACCTTAGTTGGTCCCAAAGGTTTCACATCATCAAAGGAGTGGCTTCAGCACTTCTCTATTTGCACGAACAGATCGTTCTCCACCGAGATGTTAAAGCCGCAAATGTACTCTTGGATGAGGATTTAAACGGGAGGCTAGATTTTGGTCTAGCTAGATTCGGCACAAACAGGAATCCTATGCTTGGAAGCGTTGGGTATGTGGCTCCAGAGCTTATCCTAACAGGAATGCCAACAACCAAAGCCGATGTTTATTCATTTGGGGCATTACTACTTGAGTTTGCATGTGGGAGAATGTTCATAGAATATCCTGGGAAGCCTGAAGAGTTTAACTTAATCAGCTGGGTGTGTCAATGCTGGAAAAGAGGAAATTTGGTTGGTGCCCGCGATGCTAGATTGGAAGGAGATTACGTTTGCAAGGAGATAGAGTTGGTACTGAAGCTTGGACTACTATGTGCACAGTACAATCCAGAGGACAGGCCTAGCATGTCCCAAGTGGTAAACTATCTTGAAGGAAATGATGTTTTACCTGAGATGCCTCCAGACACACCTGGGATCAGTATTCCAACACCGTACAATGAAGTTCTTGCGTAGCAGCATTTCGTTTAGTGCTCATAAAGAACATAACTACAAAATTATGCACAAGCAAAAAATTTCATTTGAAGAACGGTATAGTTTTTATAATATTTTTTTCATTTTTTCCTCCTATATGTCCACTATATGTATACATTGAATGGTCAATAACAATCCCTATGGTCAAGATAGGCTTGTAACGTTATAATGTCAAGACAAAAAAGAGTGTTACAATAATTTCACAATTAGAGTTTTCCCATAATTCTTGTTGGCAATTTTCTAGCAATAACTTTAAGAAACTCTATTCCTCTCCATTGCATCTACAGAGAAAATATTGCCGTAAACCATCTCTTTTCATATCTAAGGAATTAGTTCTTTATCTTCTTTCTTACTATCTTTTACAAGAAATTAGTCTTTGCCTTTAAAGTCTCTACGACCTTTTGGACTTCTACAATTGTCTAATATGAATCACGATACAATTGTAGAAGTCCAAAAGGTTGTTGTCACTAATCCTTACCAACAACCTATATGTTAATCTTGATTCGCTTCCTTCATATTTTAGAGATTGGTGTAACTCTTTGTGATCTTTCACTCTAAAAAACGCAAACATAATATCTTGATAGGAGAGTTTTTTACGCTCTAGCACACCAATTAACCCGATGTGCTAACACCACAATAATGGCGTATCGTTATAGCACGTAGGGAATCGAATCCACAGGGAAACAAGAACAACACACCAAGAATACAAAATTTTGTTTAATCTAAGCGGATAGGGGTTTTTGTGTGTGGTGAATTGTTTAACTACCTAATAATAAGTAAAGACGGAAATTTAAATGCAAGGATGGAAATAAGCTAAAACAGGACGAGACTAAAAATATGGTGATAAGCAAATGACATAATTTTAACGGCAAGATTTAAGGTTCAAATAGTCAAACAAGTACAAATGATGGTTTTCGATTTAACACAATATTACACAAACGAATCCTTGGGTAAGGTTATCGACTTCGGATGACTCCTAACTTGTTCAAGATGTTCAAACATTCAACAAAATGGCATTCTTTTAGCCTATAGAACCTAAATAAAGATTGAATCCACTCACGTGGTAAGATCCCTTTCACTGTCTACCAATCAACAAGAACTGCCGTTTCGGCACCATTCAAAAGACAATGACGCATTAAACTTCGAGTCTAACTAGACAATTCAATCTTAAAATCAACTCCCGTTGGCTAAGTAGTGAAAAGCACTTCATTGAATTCATTCCGAAATAATATCAAGCTTTCCCGATGGGAATAAATCCCCTAAGCTCTAGGACTGACTTGATCAAGGCGCAATCTAGCATTAAGAATAATCCAGATGAGTAAAAGAAAATAACCAAAAAAAAAGAAAGTCCCTAGGGCCCCCCTCCCCCGCCCCCCCCTAAAAAAAAACCATCCCAAGACAAAAAAAAGTTTTAAGAACCACCCTAATCTACATACCCAAGAATTCTTAAAGGGACTACTACTACACATGGTTTTTACACTTAAAGACATGATTTATACAACTCTAAAACATATATATATATAACTTACACTAAAGAAAATTAAGATTAGATAAGTTAAAAACAAATCTTCAAACTCAAGAAAAATTCAACGCATAAACGCAGAAAACGAACACTACTAAATATAATAACCAATGGAGAATAAAACCATAAGAATGATAGAAGAATGAAGACGATAAATAAGAATCCATAAAGAAAATGATGATTTATAACAATAAAAACTTAAGGATTCATGATACAAATGTTGTTTTTCTTTCAAGATACAAGGAGAGAGACGTTCTATGGTAGGTCATCATGGTTTCAAGTGGAAAATAACAATAAAAGGGGGCTAAAGTCGTGGAGAAAAAGGTGAAAAAGCAATAATTGGTCTGCATCGAACTTGTATGGTCAGAACTCTGGTCGTTACGGGATTGACGGTAAGCAGACATCTTCTTGCACAGTTTCCCAGAATTCTGTATCGGTCACAACTGGTCGGATTATGGATGGTCGGTATTTCTCTGGTTAAGTTGTCTTGTTCATTAAGCTTGTAACCGACCTCCCTTGGTTCGACTACACATGGTCGGTAACAGTCCTCTGTGCTACATGAATATCCTCAAAAAGCTTGTGTCGACTTCAAACGTCATAACTTTCTAACCACAGCTTCAAAATGCTTCTGAACCAACTCCATTGGAAAGCTAACTCAATTAACTATGACTTTCAATGAGAGTCCAAAAGCTAAATCCAAGGGAAGACTTTCTTATGATCGATCTTTGAAACACTTTGAACCGGTTCTGGCATTATCATTTTCTCCTTTTTGCATCCAAATGTGCAGGTCTCCATTATACCGTCTGAAATTTATCTTAAAACACTATCGAAAAACCGATCCAAATACCACAAATATATTCACAAATGATTTACTCAAACATTGAACAAAAATATGGCAGGTAGTTAAGTTAAAACACTATTATGCATCAAAAAATCACAATTAGAAATAAATTGCTAATAAAAACAGTCATTAATTAATAATATGATCTATTTTCTATTTATGCTAGTGTATTATAGGGATAGATATATTAGCGATTTAGGTAGTCTATACTAATATTCGTATTTAGCCATTTTTCTAACCCGCAGTCAGACTTGTCTTGTTGGTTCTTGTGTTGTCTCATATAATGGGTAGCGTGAGGAATCGATGGTCATACGGATGAATTTGAGTTAGATTGTCTATTCATATGATGAGTGTCTAACTATATATGTGCGAGACATGTGGACTAATTACTGTATCGTGAATGCTCGCACTCATCAAGGAGCATCATCAAGCTTATCTAGACTTCACTAGGTCAGCAACCAGGATTCAAATTACGATTTCTAGAAGATGCCTTTAGCTCAAGTCGATCAAGCTCCTTACATTCCATTGTTTAGTTCATGTCATCTTGATGAGTTGATTGTAACGCGGCAATAGACTATATGAACTTAGCGCTGGTGGAATAAGTATGATATATTGTGTATAAGTTAAGCGTTCTGGCTTTAAATATATGTGGGGTGGTTGTGGTTTATTCTCATGCAACAAGCGAAAGTATTATACAATAAAGCATATAGAATGGTGGATTCACAGATTATATTCATACAGGGACTTCGTTTCATTGTTATGATCTTTGCAATCTCACAAGCTTTTTCTGAGGGATCTATCATCCTGAAACTTAACAGAGACATGTGTATTTTTCGTTTTCGTGAGCATGTTTCTCTATACCGAGCAACTCTTCGTGTAAATCTTAACACCCACCACTAATATATCAATCCACAATCTTCAACACCTTAGGCATCTAGGGAATACTCTTCTCATCTCCTTGGTATGTTGCCTCGTCCTTTTATTTTATTTTGATGCTATTTCGCAGAGCATTGCGTTTAACGTTTTACTCTTCTATCTCCCTACGAACTTGTTTAGTAACAACCTTAGTTTTTCTGCCCTCTTTCTCATCATTGATTTAGTTCTTTCAAACCAATCCAATCGAAGGTTCAAAGCCTATAACCTCGGAGGCAAAACTCTAACAATTAGAAGAAAGGCTTGTCGTTCTATCTCGGAAGATTTTGTGTACATGAATGCGTGTATAAAAAGCCTCACTACAATATGCACATTGTTTTAAAGAAAGGTTTATGGTTGTGGTGTGTACATGCTAGAGAGGATTAGTGGACCAGTTTCAAAGTTTAAACAAGTCGTGGTACAAAAGGATAAGATTAATTCGTGCGAATTGTTTCATGTAAAACCTATGGCATTAATTGTATCTAAAGCCTCACTAAGCAAGATGAATTAAGAGATTGCTCTTTTTATCTAGGCCTAATAAAGAGGAGGTTGATATTCGAATAAGCTTATGCATATACTATGTATGGATTCAAGTTAAAGATTCATAACTTTAGTGTGAAGTTTCAAAGTCCTTTCAAATGTTTTTAAGCAATGTAAAACCATCAATTCGAGGAGCATCGGATAATGATCGCACAATTAAAAATACGATTATTATTGCAAAAACTCATTAAATGCTCATATATACAAAAAATTCAATCCAAATATCTAAGTACATAATCGAATCAACATAGTACTCAGTGTAAACACTGATCTACAATGGGATAGATTATGTGAATTGATTTCTCACTCAGTAAAGCGAAAATTTGTGCTTATTCGTTCTCCTTTTGGTTGGTCAGCTCTCCCTTTATTGCTTTTCCTTTCAGTAACTTGTCTTATACTTTCTATGGGCGCATCTTCGATTTCTTTGTCGCTGAAAGGTTCCAATTTTGATTTTGTTATATGCTCCTGATTAGAAATATCATACAATAGAATATATCACTCCATGGACAGCACTACAAGTTTTATTTCAACTGAAGAGGAGATATTCAATTGCTTATCGCTACTATTTATATCATATATAGTGATAGGCATAAGGTATCCATGGGTAGTTGCCTTCAATGTTGTGTCTTTATTCGTATTTAACGTCTGCTTAAGTTCTTGACTGTTTCAAACTTTTAGGTGGGGATGAGAGAGGTACTTGATTGGATACTTATTGGTTTGGACGTCCGTGTAGCCCTGTGTATGGTGAAAGAGTGCCGTGTCCTTTTAATGTATATCACTATCTTTGAGTTAATGGTTAGCTTTAGGAGATTGGATTGCCTTTGTTGGAACTTTGTTCTTCCGCTCGGTTTAATCTAGGGGTGTGAGAAGTGAGTCCTTAAGACTCAACATTTTGCAAATGTAGGTTTCTATGAACTTCCTTTGTGGTCTACCTTTTGTATTTGCAATCACGACCCATCCTGGTCATATAGGGTCTGCCTTCGCGAAGGCGGTTTGTTTGCTTAGCTTGGGTGAGATATCTTGAATCTTATTCGGGTTGCGCAGCGTTCTCATTAGTAGATGTCTCATAATGACACTTTATAAAGCCTCCACAACGGGTATTGTTGTGCGCTTGTTTGGTTTAGTCGTGTGAGATGACAGATGTGGGGCTAAAAGTGGGTGTTTCCGGGACTCGAGTCTTTGTTTTCTGCTCTTTCTATGGCTTTTGTTATTGCTTATGCTCTTAACCACTCCCTTTTGCACCTCTATACTTTCAGCCTCAGCTTCCATTGTGTTAGAGAAAAGAAAGGTCCAAGCAATCTCCGTCTATTGCTTTACCTTCTCATTGTTACCATGAACTCAAAGCTTTCCTCTCCATGAGAAACTTTCTTCTTTTCACATAATTTTGGGCAGGGTTATAACCATTTCTCAACACTACACTACTCCATTTTCTGAATTGAAATTCATCATTCTTAAGAGCAATGAGGACCACATAACTCGGTGGAATAAGGTCTGATGGATTAGAAAACCTTGTCATCCACATACTCGAGCACTATTTCTTATTTGCAAAGTCTATTCTTTGCACCTGTGGTGTTTAAAAAAGGGTTGTTCCAAGAAGAAGAGGAAGTTTGTGGCTTTGCTTCATTTCTATACTATGAAATCCGTTGGAAATAAGACAATCTCCAATCTTGAGAGAGTATAACTTCGATGATTCCAAGTGGGCGTTTTGAAGAAGAATCTCCGAATGTGATGGAAGATGTGTAGTGTGTCATGCTCTTGATTCCAAGATTCTTCACCATTTCAAGCGGACATCACAATTCACGCTGGATGTCCAGAATCGCACAAGGCGTCATCGATGTTCAAATGACTAAGGGAACAAGAGATGACAAATATATCCGGGATTTCCAACTTGGGATCGATTTGGGCAAGAGTGGAGGAGGTTCATTGCAAGAGAACTTACATTATTTTCAATTCGAGATTCTCTCACCCTCCATCTGTGTAACAACTAGTGGCTCTTCAATAAAGCTCCTACTCATGTTCTTATGACATCAGTACCGTCATCCTCAAGGACCAACTCTTCACTTTGTTTCTCATGTCCTCATTTACTCTCGGAGGAAGGGTTTCATCATTTGAACCATAGAGTAGTTCCATGAACTCTTCAATAGCTTTGTTCTTCTCTATCATTTGAAAGGATACGTACAGAACTCTTTTGGATTCACTTCGGGTTTCCCGGTAATGTTTCCTAAAGGTCTTGTTGATGATTAGCACCTTGAGCCACTTGATGATCAAGTGTTTGACTTTAGAAGATAGTGCTTCAAATTTAGCATTGAGGTTGTGTGTAAGAACACATCGAGACCTTTCGTGAATCTCCGCCATCTTCTTGTTCAATTCAATCGCATCCATTAGCTTGTCCGGTTAGCAATTGTTGCAGCATACCTTTCATGTCGAAATCTGGTTGTTGAGTACTCGGTTGTGGTTGGGGTTTGTACCTTGTTGGTAGTTTGGTTTGAAATGAGCCTTCCCTTGGTAATTATCTTGGTTTTGGAACCCTCCTTGGTTCCCTTGGTTAGGCGGAATAAAGGGTCTCGGTTGATACCCTTGTCCTTGTTGATTCCCGAAGTTCGGGTTGTAGCTCTTGTTGAAATTGCTTGATAATTTCCTTGGTTTCCACGAAATTCATCTCTTCTTGAGTTTCAGACAATCTCCCAACCAACTCCTTGGCACACTTGCTCATCATACTCACCAACATAGCTAAACTTGCCTCTGAGTACTTTGCAACACCTGGTCCATCTTTTCGTGCAAAGCTTTTATTTCCTTATTCCTCTGCTCTTCTCTTTCACCGCCTCCTCTTGAGGCTCTGTCGTAGTCCTCCACATAGCTCCCATCACTTTGAGCCAATTTTCTACCAGCTGTAATCCTTCTCGACATCTTTCCAGGAAGTTACGTTACTTGCCGTGTAGGAGCATCCTAAATTCTTAGAACCACTCCTCTATACAATGTGCTCAAAATGACTCATCGGAATCCATGATGGGGGCACTTAGTCGTGTATCCTTTAAATCTCTCCCACGCCTCACTGAATCTCTCATTGTTCTTCCTGCGTCAAGCTCGATATTTCGTTTCGGAGTCGGGCTGTCCTTGATGTCGAAAAGAATTTAGGCCAAGAATGCTTTCTTGCATTGGTCCCATGTCGTTATTGAACCGCTGGGCAAACTCTTCTCCCCACTGCTAGCCTTGTCCCGAGTGAGAATGGGAACAACCTCAACTTAAAGCATCTTCAGAGATGTCGTTTACTTAACAACCCACACACTTGATCAAACTGATCCAAGTGGTCAAGAGGGTCCTCAACGGGCAGTCCATGGAACTTGTTTCCTTGCACCATGTTGATCAAACTTGCCTTGATCTCAAAGTTGTTATTCTCAACAGCTGGTGCTTGGATACCCGTTCTGTTTCCGTGAACTTGGGGCTCATCAAACGCCCCCAATCACTCTTTGTGCTCTTTGAGGATGGCGTGGAACGCCATCTAAGCCAACTCCTTGAACTTCTTCTCTGCTCATTATTATCACCCATCTCTAGACGATGGATATCACTCAAGTCTCTCTCTTTCCTCTTCTCGCTCGTGTATTCACTCTTTCAAGTCGACCAAGATCTTGCACAATATCAATCAGATTTTCTTGACCTGACTTCTCAAGTTCATACACCTGAAAAAGAAAGAAACCAAAGCTCACAATTAGTATTTTCTTAGAACGGAAGCTTAGTCTCAAACAAAATCCAAATCTCAATGGCTATTGCTAGTTTCCCCGGCAATGGCGCAAATTGATAGGGAGTTTTTTACGCTCTAGCACACCAATTAACCCGATGTGCTAACACCACAATAATGGCGTATCGTTATAGCACGTAGGGTATCGAATCCACAGGGAAACAAGAACAACACACCAAGAATACAAAATTTTGTTTAATCTAAGCGGATAGGGGTTTTTGTGTGTGGTGAATTGTTTAACTACCTAATAATAAGTAAAGACGGAAATTTAAATGCAAGGATGGAAATAAGCTAAAACAGGACGAGACTAAAAATATGGTGATAAGCAAATGACATAATTTTAACGGCAAGATTTTAAGGTTCAAATAGTCAAACAAGTAAAATGATGGTTTTCGATTTAACACAATATTACACAACGAATCCTTGGGTAAGGTTATCGACTTCGGATGACTCCTAACTTGTTCAAGATGTTCAAACATTCAACAAAATGCATTTTTAGCCTAGAACACTAATAAAGATTGATCCACTCCCGTGGTAACGATCCCTTTCAATGTCTAACAATCAACAAGAACTCCGTTCGCAATTCAAAGACAATGAAGCATTAAACTCGTGTCTAACTAGCCACAATTCATCTTAAACATCAACTCCCGTTGGCTAAGGTATGAAAAGCACTCATTGAATTCATTCCGAAATAATATCAAGCATCTCCCGATGGATAAAATCCCTAAGGCTCTAGACTGACTTGATCAAGGCCAAATCTAGCATTAAGAATACTCAATGAGTAAAAGATACAAAGAGTCTAGCTCCTAAACATCAAGAACAAGTTAAGAACCACCCTAATCTACATACCCAAGAATTCTTAAAGGACTACTCACTACACATGGTTTTTACACTTAAAGACATGATTTTAACAACTCTAAACATATATATATATAACTTAAGCACTAAAGAAAATTAAGATTACAAGTTAAAAACAAACTTCAAACATCAAGAAATTCAAGCATAAACCCAGAAAACGAACCTACTAAATATATAACCAAATGGAAAATAAAAACCATAGAAATGCTAGAAATGAAGAGATAAATAAGAATCCATAAAGAAAGATGATTTATAACATAAAAACTTAAGGATTCATGATACAAATGTTGTTTTTCTCTTCAAGACAAGAGAGAGAGAGTTCTATGGTAGGCATCATGGTTTCATAGTGGAAAAATAACATAAAAAGGGGCTAAGTCGTGGAGAGAAAAGGTGAAAAAGCAATTATTGGTCTGCATGAACTTGTATCGGTCAGCTCTGGTCGGTACGGATGATCGGTACAATCTCTGTCAAGTTTCCAGAATTCTGTATCGGTCACAACTGGTCGATATGGATGGTCGGTATTTTCTTCTGGATTAAGTTGTCTTGTTTCATTAAGGCTTGTACCGACCTCCCTTGGTCGATACACATGGTCGGTACAGTTCTCTGTCTCGACATGAAATCCTCAGAAGCTTGTGTCGACTCAAAACGTCATAACTTTCTAACCACAGCTCCAAATGCTCTGAAACCACCTCCATTGGAAAGCTAACTCAATTTACTATGACTTTCATGAAGAGCTCCAAAGCTAAATCCCAAGGGAAGACTTTCTTATGACTCGATCTTTGAAACACTTTGAACCGGTTTCTGCATTATCATTTTTCTCCTTTTGCATCCAAATGTGCATCTCCGCATTTATAACACCCTGAATTTATTTAAAACACACAAAACACACACCAAATACACACAAAAACACAAAAGAACTTCTAAAATGCAAAAATACATAGTTAGACACTAAATGCATCAAAACACAAAGAAAAAGCTAATAAAACACAATAAAATGGATATTTACAGCTATGATAAAGTGATAAAATATATAGTTATCACACCCCCAGACTTGCCTTTTGCTTGTCCTCAAGCAAACAAGAATCGACAAACCGAGAATGGTTCGATGCATTCAATATGATAGCCCAACATAATGCCACGACATTGCTTAAACGTATCTCATGAAAACATTTTGAATAAAACATTTGATATATATTTAGTTACATGATATACCATATAAAATTAGATTAAATACAATAAAATTGCATCATTCAAGATTAGTAATCATTAAAATTTGAATAGTAATAATAAATTGTAATACAATACATGTAACAATAACTATTCATGTAAAAATTCTTTATCGTAATATTGTTATTTACACAAACAGTTTGAATAGTATTAAACACAATTACATTGCATCATTCTACACTTTTATAAATCATGCATACCATTTACTTCTATTTTAAAAAGATTATAAAAGTAGAATTACAGACACAATTTTAATTTTTTTTTAATCCCTCTTTCTGCTAAGATGTACTATCGTTTGACGATAAGAATATAACATAACTTTCTACGCAACAAAAAATCCTCCACGCAAAAATACACAAATCAATAATTGGCACAATTGATTGTGTTTTGCTTTACCAACCGAATATTGTATGATTGCTTAACTACATCGTCTTACCTTTTTATTTACCAATAGAATAATGTTGAAGCAAAGTTGATGTTATTGAAGTAATTATTTTGTTTTGTAATGAGAAAATATGAGACAATCTATTTGTTTATATATATAAGGGTAAATTTCACAATTTGCTTTTTACTTTTTGGATTAATAGTTAGTTGTATAATTTCTTCGATTGTGCAAGTATACATTTTTAATGGAAGAAAAACTATTATTTTTCCTTTTAGAATTAGTAATCTTCCTATATAATAATCTTTTCCTTTTATTTTTAATTTCTGTATAATAATTTAGATACAATTAGTAATCATTAATTGTATAATTTCCTTGATTGATAATATATAATTCAAATGTATTGAATTGTGATAACTATGCATTTTATCACTTTATCATAGTTGTAAATATCCATTTTATTGTGTTTTATAGCTTTTCTTTTTTATTTGATGCATAGTGTATAACTAAGTATTTTTGCCCATTTTAGGAAGTTCTTTTGTGTTTTTTGTGTGTATTTGCTGTGTGTTTTGTGATGTTTTATGTGTTTTGGAATATTTTCAGATTGTAATAATGGAGGGACGCACTTTTAGATGGACAAGTAGGAAAACAACGGATGCAAACTGACCCCAAGTATCTCAAAGCACGACTCAAGATGAACGTTTTTCACTGCGATTTAGCTTCAAAGCCTCTTATGCAAAAGATGGGAAATTGAGTTAGGCTTTCAATGGAAGTAATTCAGAACATTTTGGATACGTGGTACAAGAGTTATGGTCGATTTAGTTGAAGACATGTCAAGCCGAGCGCCGTTTGAAACCGAATTTACAAAAACCGATCGGCCTTAATTAGAGCTGAGCGAAACGCACCTGAGCTCCTGAGC
This sequence comes from Crucihimalaya himalaica, assembly GCA_004349715.1. Classification (NCBI taxonomy): domain Eukaryota; kingdom Viridiplantae; phylum Streptophyta; class Magnoliopsida; order Brassicales; family Brassicaceae; genus Crucihimalaya; species Crucihimalaya himalaica. The sequence goes on from SMJT01000157.1 coordinate 304,189, forward strand.
GCGTTTGGAACCGATTTCAAAACCGCTCACGCAGCCAAATTCGGTTTGCATACCGATTTCAAAACCGCATCACGAACTTTTTCCTCTGTTTTCGTCCACTTGCGAACCCACTACCTTAAAAGCCACTCAACCACAGGGGGAAGAGCACTTTCTCTGCAACTGCAGTCTCTCCTTTCATTTTTCTCTCTAGTTTCATGTTTTCTAAGCTATTAAAACCTTGCATCTACTCTTTATGTATAAAAGATTTGCCATTGTCATTTATAAAATCTGAATTATGTCTTCAATATCTTGCTTTTCTATGGTTTAGTTTTGTCATTTGAACATGTGGGAGTAGACTTCTTTGGATGGTTGGTTTGGTAGATTTAGGATGTTTGAATGATGATTGTGATGTTTGGTGTTTGCATTATTGTTTATCTTCACAATAGATTGTCTTAAGGCTAGAAATTGAGCTTCGAAAGAGAGTTTTCTTGATTTTTGCATTGCATTCCACCCGGAAGGTGTTGAGAACCGATCCTGTCCTATCTATGTTGTGCGTTTCTATTCCTTAACAACGCGAGTGAGTTTTAAGGTAAGATTGATGACAAATATGAATTAGTGTTCATGTTTGCCTAAATCGTTTCTGGTTGCCATTTCGAAAGTCTAGCTAACCAAATCTTGTTTGGCAAAAAGGATTTAGTACCACGGGAGTGGACTAATCTAGTTAACTGATTCATGTCATTAAGTGAAAACATAGTCATTTGTTGAAATTTGTCATCCATTAAGCATCATTCAATTTCTTTATCTTTGCCATTCCCAAACCGTCCATTTCCTTTTAGCATTTGAATTAAACCGACTTAATTGTTAGTTGCCTTGCCATTGTTAAGCTTCACTTCAGTTTGTACTTGCGTTTTTATTTTCCTTTACATTTCGTTTATATTTCTAATTTCCTGTTTACTTAATTTTAACTCGTTAAGCGTGAGTATTTAGTTTCTAACTTTTGTTTTATTGTTACATTGCAACAATAAAAACAAAAACAATCAACCGTTTAGCTCAGAATAGTTTCTGCATTCCTAGTGTTGTTTATCTTTCCTCCCTGTGGATTCGATACCTTAAGTGCTACATACGACATACCTTTAGATTGAGGTTATTAGAGCACAATTAGGTTTAATTGTGCACAAGAAGCCAGAAAACTCTTGCAATCAATTTTGGCGCGTTGCCGGGAAGCCAATAGAATAGCCATTAGATTTGGATTCTACCGAGTCTAAATTTTTTTTATTTTTTGTACCTGATATATCATGGGTTTTTTACCCGCTTTTAGCCAGTGATATAAGTCCTTTTGTCGAGTCTTTTCTCTAGTTTAGAGTCTTTCATTTACTTTTCAAGATATAGGCGCTATGGGAGCTAATTGGAGAATTTTGCAGAAGCTTTTGAGGCAATCTTGGAGTTGAAGCCGTTCGGAAACAAGCTCAGCATCGATCGACACTGCGAAGCATCGATCGACACCTTCGTTTGAGAGTTCACACCAGAAGACCAAGCATCGATCGATACCACTTATGGCATCGGTCGATGCCCGTGACCAGAACGCAAGACAAACCCGAGATTCATGTTCAGAAGCTTTCCTTATTTTTACGAGAATAGATTTTCCAAAACGTTTGTAGCAAGTATTCAATAATTAGTTTGAGAGCCTCATTAGTGAAGCACGCTTTGTGATTATCTTATGGAGACAATGTTTCTTCTGCAATCAGTAGATTTGAAAGAAGGAATTATTGAACCTCTTGATTTCACTCT